>JALIZH010017540.1:0-56138 GCA_030522465.1 Rhipicephalus appendiculatus
TTGAGGCGAGTTGCGCTTCACGCATTTACCGAGCCTTGGGTACAAAGAAAGAGCGCTCGCGTATTCCGAGGACGCTCTGCTGGATATACACTTTTTTTTTTCTTTTACACGGGGTAGCGGTGTGACCTGTTTCAAACTTTATTGCGAACTCAGCTGTACTGGGCGACGAGTCATCGTAACTTACTTACACAGGGTAGCGGTGCGACCTGTTTCAAACTTTATTCACGAATTCAGCTGTACTGGGTGACGAGTCATCGTAACTAACTCAAACGGATGTTCACTACGCAGCTTGTAGTTCAATCGAATAAAAGTTGTTGCGCAGAAACATAAATTATCAATATTTTCTGCCAGCAAAAGCAAAGAAAAACGAGGCAGGAAAAAAATACGTGCTACACATAATTGCAGCAACATAATGAGTTGAACACTGCATAAACGTTAACAAGATGAGAAAATGTGATGCGCATAACAAGAAGCGACAGACGACTGCACTCTAGGGTCACATTATGCTACGCAAAGTGTACCGCCCGCGTATGATGCAAATATATACGAAACCTGTAAAGAATCGAATTAATCATGGCCCTTACTGACGTCTGCTTGCTGCTTGCTTGTTCGTCGGTTGATGGCTGCACTACAGGGCACTAGAGGAGATAGTCGAGCGTGGTGATGCGCATGCCACCACCCCGTTACAAAGGGAACGTTCGTAGCATCCATCCATCCATCCATCGGCAAAGAACCCGACTTTTAAGTGATAGAAAAATGTAGCATACGAAAATCCATGGTGAGCGATAAATTGTTCAAATTAATTGGAAATGTAATAATCAGGGGGGGGGGAGAAATTTCAAAACCGAGTTCGTTCAGAGTAAAAAGTTTCGTCGTCGTCATCAGCAGTCTGACAGCGCCCACTGCAGGGCAAAGGCCTCTCCCATGCTTCCCCAATAAACGATTGCCACAGCAAGCGCAGGGCCACATCTTAATCTCATCTGGCCACCTCACTTTCTGTCTCCACCGACTGCGCATGCCTTCCTATGGAATCCATGCTGTTACTCTTTTGACCAGGTGTTACCTTGGCTTGCCACTACATGCCTTGCCCATGCCAATTTCTTCTTCTTGATTTCGACTAAGAGGGCCTTAACACGCGTTTGCTCCCTCACCCACTCTGAAATCTTCTTGTCCTTTAACTTCAAAGGTTGAGTTGACGAGAAATAAAGATCACAAACCCAATCTCTTTCCTCAATCTTGACGAAGCCTGGAACCCTACAAGCAACGATGGAACACCATATTTGGTCATGCTCGTGTGAAGTAGCATGTTAGGCATGCGGTCACACTAGACTTTACGCGACCTCAGTTGCTGACATCGAACACTGCTTTGTTACAATGTAGCTGCTGGCGTACTGCCATGAATGATAGAATGACTTGAACATCTTATTTTTGGCATGTCTTTCCTAGCAAGCTGTGCCATTTCACTTCGCGCACACGAACAGGCCAACGTTGTCAAGGATAAGAAAGATGTCGGCTACAGATCACTGCAGCTTCTTTCAGCCTTGCACGATTTGTCACTTAACGTATTCGTGGCCGATGTCCCCGAGTCGGCGTGCGCCACATTTTCACGATCTACATCGTTAAAAGAAAGAGAGCGATAGCACGAAAGTGATTCAAGAAAGGGAGAAAAATTATTCCCGAAAAAAATTTCTTGACGAGTTGGAATTTGAGCACGCGTTCTGACCAGAAACGAGCATCGTAACCACTCTCGACTACCCCGGCACGCCAGCAGACCATAACATAGACTTTTATAGTGTAATACAGTTCAACCTCAATTTAACGAAGTCATTGAGACCCGCGAATTATTTCGTTAAATCGAGAGCTCCGTAAAATCGAGAACGAGATTTTTCGGTCCTTAAAATTTTTTAAATTTATCGCGGAGACTCACAAAAGCTACCACGTCAGTGTACATGCCTTTAACTCTCACCTGCGCAGCTGTGAGCTAATGGGTGCTTTGGCCATCTGCGCCTCACCTGCGCGTTTTCGCCATACGGTGGAACTGACACGAAGCCTGGAAAAAAATGCGCAGTCTTTCCCGTCAAATTATACACCATCTCGCCTAATTTCAAGTTTTGTTAAACCCAGAAAAATGTCGGCAGCGGACTACCACTTTCAGCACCATATTATATCCAAAGTATAAATGTATCGAATAATCCCATACACACAACCAACACAGAGACAACACATCAAAAGTGTGTGTGCCTCTTGTGTAGGGAGGCAACGATCATGAGCATCGTTACCGCTGGGAGTTGTGGCCCAGGTTCGCACGGCGCCTTGATGGCGCTGTTGAGGGCACGGAGTAGCCGATATACAAAGGAATCGACGACCCGGCGCTCCACACGACCCCAGTTGTCTATGCTACCAATAGTGGCATCATCCCCAGTACCGACCTTAGTGAGACCCTGCCAGGCGGATTCGGTTAGGGCACAATCCGATAGGCTGTGACATGGCCGAAGGGAAGTATCGCTAAGCTATGACTAGGGAGAGCTTCTAATGGTGAAATAGCCTGCTCTTTGCGAAAATAATCGGTGGCAAATGCATAAACCGATAAACCCTATTGACAGTTCAGGACAGCACCTGTGGTGCTTCCAATACCCGGAAGACCGGGGCTCAAACGCGGAAGCCAGGACTAGCACATTTCACGTTCCTGTAAAGAACAAAACCAGTCTAGCTTCCATTCAAAGACTATAACGTAAAGGAATTCCGTTCTTGGCAATAGATGACAATCGATTCCCACCAAGGAAGCTCGTACTCGCACATTCGACCTCGCTCCTAGGTATAACACAGCCAGTCTAGCTTCCATCCAGGAACGTCATCTCAGAAAACATCCACTCTATGGCACTAGTTACCTGCTTTGTCAGGTAAGGTCTCCAATAAGGATGTACACATACCAACTGACACATTAAAGTGTCGAACTCAAACCTGGAAGCCATGACTCACTCACTTGACCTCGCTCCTAGGTAAAGATGACAGCCATTCTAGCTTCCAGCCAGAAACAACGCCGTAGAGGAATTCCGCTCTAAACAATAGATGACAGTCCAGCACAGGGGGGACGGACTATCTTGTCAACCAGGTATACCCTGGGACAGCTTCTCCAAATTTCCTTCCCTACGGTGCTTCAGCTTCCACTATCCGGAAGCTCGGGAGCACCCAAACCCGGAAGATGGGCCTGGATCATTTAAAGTTGCTCTTAGGTGAGGAACACAGCCAGTGCAACTTTCTATGGATGTCATCGCTCCACAACATCCGCTCCAGAGCACTAGTTACCTGCCTTGTTAGGTAAGGGCTTGAATAAGGATGTAGCCATACCAGATAAGAGACGACACATCAAAAGTGCGTAGCTCTTGCGCAGGACGATTCTCAGCATCGTCCAGCTTTCCGTAAACGTCATCACAGATGACATACACTCAATAGCACCTGCTTTGTCAGGTAAGGTCTCAATATACATACCAGCTAAGAGACGACACATCAGAGTGTCGCGTTCTTGTGTAGGGAGACAACAACGCCGAGCGTCGTTGTCGCTGGACGTTGTGGCCCGAATTCGCCGAGCGCCTCCATGGCCGCGGTGTGGGCACGGAGGTCGAAACCCGAACCATCAAGCGGGACTCCACACAACTCCAGTTTGCTACAGTGTAAGCTTTTGCGCGCTACAAGTAAACAAAATCGACGAAGAAAACGATATACGGGACAACACAAGCGCGACCCCTTCAGTATCGACCTCAGTGATACCCTGTCTGGCGAATTTCAGCGTTTGTATGCGCACTGGTTTTTATTAACTAACTCATTTGTATTATGATGTCGAAATGAAGATGGAGCGAAATTTCCTGACAGACTTCCGGCGGCGAGTGCTGCCCCACAGCCATGAAAGCGTGCCTTCGTCACGCCGCAGATACATGCGACAAAAAAAAAAAAATGATGAGCGGGCGAAGCTCCGGAGGTAATCTGGTAAATCGTGAATCCTCCGTACATTTTGCCCACTCGATCATCATACAAAGGCCTGACAAAGAAACACAGAAATTTATCAATATTTACATATTCATAAAGCATATACACAATGTTTTATTATTTACACATGGGGTAGATGATGATTTTGTTCAAGAGCTCTACGGACCACAAGGAGGGGGTTCCCCTGATTTTGTTTTCGTCGTATATAACGTTAAGCTCAGGGGAACGTTTCCCTTTGAGTATAACAGCCTTGTGGTCCGTAAAGTACAAAGCCAAGGGATCGCAGGCCCGTAGGCCGCGCGTTGCCGACCCCTTCTCTAGAGGGCAAGCTAATAGCACCCACATAGACGTTTACTGCTTACCAAGCTCGCGGCGATAATGCAAAGAGATGCACTCGGGATGGCTATTATTGTTTTCGGTCAGAAAGAGCCCCACCCCTGCAATCTCGCCCTTTGTTTTTAAGAGTACAGCCTGAACGCTGACACGATTTCCAAATTCAAAGACACTGCAAATTCGAAAGTGTGTTCGGCGAACGCCTGCGCCCATTGAGACGGGGTCGGTCAACCGCGATACGCGCGTCTCCCTTCTTGCATGATTGGACACGCTGGGCACAGCGACGCTACGCAAGCAAAGCGCGAGCGCTGTAGAGTCAGAAGCAACCGGCGTCCGTTGGCGAGCCCCGGCGGCATCCTGGCACAGTGCCAGTGCACGGACGGAAGTCAGCATGAGACATTAGACAGATTTAGTTGGGCATCCGCAGCAGCTGTGTGGACGCAGCCTGCCATAGGAAATGGCCGGCAGGCTGCCATTTTCTCATCTCTGCTCTTTCTTTTTAGATGCGAAGCATCTTATGCTCGGGGCTGTGTCCGTCCCTCCCCCGTCCCGCGTCCGGTCACTTTCATGAAGTAGGGAAGCAGCCACTATGCGAACCAGAACACTGTAGTACAATAAGGCCGTGAACCACCACCACAGTCATTAGAGTCAAGGCCTTGATCCATTCCTTGATCTTGCTTGCATGTGCTTGCGGGGGCTTTCTCCGTCCCTCCTTCCCGTGTCCCACACCCCCCTCTCTCTCCTCTCCTACGCTCCCGCCCTTTCTCTCCTCTAGGAATCCTCTACTCTACGGAGCGGCGCCCGCGTCCCGTTGACTACATTCCTTGATCTTGCTTGCATGTGCTTGCGGGGGCTTTGTCCGTCCCTCCTTTCTGCGTCCCACACCCCTCTCTCTCCGCTCCTACGCTCCCCACCTTTCTCTCCTCTAGGAATCCTCTACTTTACGGAGCGGCGCCCGCGTCCCGCCATCTCCGTACCTTGATCTTGCTTGCATGCGCTTTGTGGCCGAAGTTCTTCGAGAGTGTCCATAGATTTGCTAGCGTAATAAAAGAAAGATGAGAAATCAAAATCTATCGAGCAACAGTCGAGCATTCTTTTTTGTCACGCTATTTTACTCAGGAAAAACATTCTCAAAGTGGCTTTTAATCGAATTAGATTGGATATCATTATTTCTAATATTCTCTTCTTGGGGGCCTCCTCATTAGGTCATTGTCACCGGGATCTCTCTTCCGCTGTAGAGAAATTTTTAATTGAATCAGGGCGGTTTTGATATCAAGTCTTTAAATTAGCATAATTAATTTATTCTAAGTATTCCATAATTCTTTAGCAGTACAATTCATATGTGATAATTTTATCTATAAATTATTTGTTTCTTGGCCAATCTCCCAGAGTGGGTGTGAGCCATACATACAGGCCATCATCATCATCATGATCTTCTCGTGCAACCGCACGAGTGCGTGTCACCGTGGGCAAAGAAGAAGTTCCGGGTCTGCGAATCGCGCTTACAGCGAAGCTCTCGGCGACACACCTGTGATTCCGTCAGAAGCCTTGCGCCATAAATCTTCAGTATGTCGGTCGAGGAAGCAAGTAAGGTGACCGAAACACCGACCAGCGCAGAGACGAAAGGGAAGGCAAGTGTTCCCCGCAATAAATCCGGGGTCACCTCCGTCACCTCAAGCATATTCAGCCCCACGGACGGTACTCCAGCATCGGCGACCGTCATCGAACAGAAGCTCTATGCGCTTATCGGCCATGGTCCGTACCAGATCCGCGTCCTCGGCTGCGCCGTGCTCGGCCTCACATCGCTGTTAATGGAGATGCTCGCATACCGAGTCATCGCTCGGCCCGTGGACCACTGGTGCCGGCCTCCCGAGGATATGTCCTACCTCTCAGCTGACGCCTGGAAGAACCAGTCGATTCCTGTCGAGGCCGATGGCAGCTACAGCCAATGCACTGTTTACATAACGACCTCGACGGTGAGGATTGCGTGCGCGCTCAAGAGCGTGGCTTTTCTTTTCCATAAATGTACAGTGGAAGGCAACTATAACTTTCCCATTGCGAATGGAGGAGGCTCCTGCCTCCTCTATTCTGAGACGGCTCCTGCAGCATTAGTAATTCTTGGCGACCAAACCAGTCTGAGCATAAATGGGGAGTCAAACTGCGTCCTCTTCTAGGCTCGGATCGTCGTTCCTGCGGCGTCGGTAGTCAGAAGTTGAAGTCCTTAAAAGCTTCCAGATGCAATTTTAGTGCCGCCGTGAAGTTCATTTGCGACATCGCCCCGCGCGTGCTATGCTTTATGTGCCATCAGCTACAAATCTGAGGTAGATGCAAATATAGATGAGTCATACGGCTTCCGCACTGTGGCTTTCCATGCAACACGGTTTATGTCTCCACGGAGATACTAAGACACGCTAGTGATTGGGAAGGCGATACGAACACGGCCCGATTACGCTATCGCGTTCCACTCTTGTTGCCACCGCCTCCGAGAGGAAGGCCGCGCTTTGTGGTCGCACCGTCTCTTGAAGACATTGCGAGCGCTGCGGTTTTCCCGCTGTTTCCGAGAGATGGCGTGACCACACCACGTGGTTGTTCCCTTACAAACACGTAGTGGGTGCATCACTAGTTACCCATAACAAAGGACACACACATTTGTGTGCATATTCTTTTACACGCACGGCGAGGGTTTATCGATACTTCGAAAAAATCGACACGCGCGTAGACGTTCCCTGACGCCAACGGGCTTGTGATGGATTCTGTGCATTCGCAATGACGTTGACTGCAGTGACTGAAAGTGTCAGTGGAGCGTGTGTACGTGTGTGCAGTGAGTGAACTAAACGCGTACGAACGCCGAGAGAACAAAGGTGCAGTTTGCCGCAACAGAGCACCAGCTCACAATACTCGCTCGTACTGTGGACAGACTAAACACTGTTGTCATAGAAGTGCTGTTTAAAAGGGCAGAAATTTACCTTTACCTTTAATATAGGTTTGTCGTGTGTGTGTGTGTGTGTGTGTGTGTGTGTGTGTGTGTGTGTGTGTGTGTGTGTGTGTGTGTGTGTGTGTGTGTGCGTGCGTGCGTGCGTGCGTGCGTGTGCGTGCGTGCGTGCGTGCGCGCGCGCGCGCCGGGTATTTGGGTGCGTGCGGATATCACTATCACGTTCAAATCGTGGAGGCGAAGTTTAAGGATCCCCCCAGTTCTTTACGACAGTTGGGAGAAACCTTGAAAAAATACTGCGATTGGCAAGATAACCTTGACTGCGTTGCGATAACCATAACCGCATTGCATATTTCGTCACTGCAGCAGAAGGGTCGTGCGCCGACGTCTGAGTCGTAGCTAAGCGATGCCCGCAGATATTACTTATTCAGTGACGATTGTCCACGGAAAACTCTGCGTCGTAACGCAGCCTAGGCTCCCTATAGTGACGTTTCAGCGCTGTAGGAACTTCCGGTGATTAGCTTATTTTAATGAAGTTACAATCGAAGCAAGCTACAGCTTGGTCGGAAATTCTTTAGTAGCAAGCTCAACGAATTTCTTTCAACTCACTTAAACATTGCCTTATCGTGATCAGTGATGGAGCATTTCAAAGTGAAATAAGATCACGAGCATAGCTTTCTCCTTATTACGTGATGCAGGGTAGTGCTGAAGACAGAGCCACGGAACGCTGCTATAGCTGGGATTACGACATCGAGGACTGGGGCGACAGCATCGTGAGCCGATTCGGCCTCGTGTGTGATCGCCAATATCTCTTCACCGTGGTGACCATTGTGCCGGCCCTGAGCTACGCTGTCTTCGTGCCGGCGGCAGGGTTTGCGGCCGACCGATTCGGCAGGAGACTGGCGACCACGATATCCAGCTGCGTGCTTCTCATCGCCACCGTCGGCTGCAGCGTCGCCGTCAACTTCGCCTTCTTCCTCGTCAACCGCGCCGTGGTGGTCGCGTGCGGCACCTTTTCGTACCTCACCACTTTCGTCATGGTGTACGAGGCGACCGGAGAATCGAAGCGGTGGCTCTTCACGCTTCTGAACATGGCGGTGGCGGTCACGGTGGCTCCGCCGTTCGTGAACATCCTATCCACGCAGGAGCCGAGTTGGGCTCTCGCGCATTCAATCTTCATCGTCCCCACGGCCGCCTTCGCGATGTGGTGCTCTCTACTGGACGAGTCACCCGCTTGGCTCCTCGCCACGTTGAGGGTGAAGCAAGCCGAGTCCGCAATACTGGTCGCTGCTCGGTTGAACCATGTGGGTGAGCAGAAAGCCAGAGAAGGCTTGCGCGCTCTTTGCAAGGATATGCGGAAGATGCAGCGCAGTTACGGGCCTCAGGCATCGACGTCGTCGCCGTCTTCACCGTCACCGTCTTCACCGTCGCCGTCTTCATTGTCGCCGTCTCCACTCGTGGAAGCCATTAGAACGCGTCGCCGCGTCATGGCTGCCTTTTTCTCGAGGTTCGCGTGTGCCGGTGTCTTCTTCGGTCTCACCATCACCGACAAGCTGTCTGGTTCCTATTGGCAGGTGTTATACCTCATTTTCTGCATAGCCTGTTACTCCATCATTATCTGGGCTATGAAGAACTGTGGTCCGCGTGATACGCTCTTGTGGCTTCTAGCCGCAACGTGCGTCAGCGCCGTCGCGAGGGCAACGTCCGCTTACGTTGGCTTGGGCTTCGCGTCTGGCTGCATGCGAACGGCCATGAAGATCGTGTCGTCTGGGTCGCTGGGTGTGATCATGACCTACGTGGCGGATCTGTTCCCCGCGCAAAACCGGTGCACGGGCGTGGGTCTGTCGATCCTCGTCGGCGGCACCGGGTCGGTCTTGGGAATCTCCCTCGCCAAAGTGGACACTGTGCGCCCGGGCTTCTTGTTCGACGTTTTTTACGCCTTCATGATGCTTGCCAGCGTTTTCGCCGTGCAGTGGCTTCCGGAAGCGCTAATGGAAAAGTCGAAATCTCTGGATGGCACCATGAGTCCGGATGAACGCAAGCAGGCCCTGAAAGCCTCGCTGGCACGCAAGGGAAGATCGCGCAGCAGGCCCCGTACCGATAACAAGAAAAAAGTCGAAGGCCAGCCGGCGTCTTGAGAGTTGCGCCTCATAAACGGGGCGTTGCATCACTTATTGAATTGATGGTATAAAGAAAAAAGCGTATTGTTTCACGAATTTCGCTAATCTTCAAACACTCAGTTTCACAGAACATTTTCTTTTATTATGTTGAGTGAATATAACTGAATGTGTTTGCTCCATGTGTTCAGGTTGCGATAAGAAGCGGGAATGCGAGTCCTGTGGCACCATATTGTGATTTACGTGTTGCGCTACATGTAGTAAACATTCAAGTGTCGTTCACATTTCGTTAATAAGCTATGGGAACCAAGATCAATGAAATCGGGGTTGTCGTTGGTGGTTACTTTACGCCACATTGGATACTTTCCGACCCCGTCTGGCGACGAAAATTTCTGGTTGGTACCGTGCCTATATCCTGGCTTCTTTTAAATTTTGTTTTGGCGCATTAAGCCGCCATTTTTTTTCATTTTATTTGCAGATCAAGCATGCTACTTTCGTAGCTCTTCTGTCATATCAGCCGATGCGCGCCCGCATGCTGCCGCCAACCAGCAGGCTGGTGCACATAGAGGCGCTCCAGCGCAAAACACGGTGCGCCTGAATGGTGTTTCAGTGAAGTAATATGCTTGTTAAAGGGACGGACAACCGCCTAGAGCATGAAATGAGATCAACTCAACTGATGGAAAGATTGTCCGTCGCGTTGACTCAAACAAACCCTGTTTTAGATGTGAAGCATCTTATGGCGAAGCTTAATCCGGTGGTGGTGTGCGGCGTGACCACCCTTACTGCGCATGCGCAAACCCTTTCAAAAAAAATAAAAATAAGAACCTCCTCTCCCCCCTCTCTCTCTCCTCTAGGCATCCCTCCCCGCGGCAACCACACCCTCACTGCGCATGCGCCTTCCCTCCTCTCTCCTTCTACGCTCCCCCCCTCTCTCCTCTAGGCATCCCAGCCCACGGCGTCCACACTCCCACTGCGCATGCGCGTCCCCCCTCTCTCTCCTACGCTCTCCCCTCTAGGCATCCCTGCCCGCGGCGCCCACACTCCCACTGCGCATGCGCGTCCCCCCTCTCTCTCCTCTCCTACGCTCCCCCCGCCCTCTCTCGCCTCGCGAGGCCGACGCAGGCAGCGTCTGCTAGCGAGTTTCTTGGTTGACAAAACCGACTGCTCGCGCTGCACAACCGTTCACTGGCCACCCCGTATATATGGCAATGGATCTTGACCTCCATGCTGGTGCCGGTGGGAGATTTCTCCTGTGCGTTGTTGAACAATAAAAATTTTCGCAGCGTGCGCGTTAACTAAAAGCGGACTGCGGGTCTCTGTGTCCAGTCGGAGTCTTCTGTCTCTCATTGCCCATTAGCAGCGATTGGCATGTTCCAGTAGAAAACACCGCTCCATCACTGCGTGCTTTGCGCCTCCCCAGTTTTCTCTCCTGCGCAACGCTCCGATGAGCGCCAGCGTCAACGCCGCCGCCAGTGTAAGCGTTAGCGCCCGCTGCTTCACATCTACACATGGTTCCCTTTAGCGGGAGATGGTGTAATTTTTTTTTTGTTTTTTTCGTGAGAGTCGCAAAAAATGACCTTTGCGCCTCTAGCGGCAAAAACATGAACGGTCAGTTGCTCCCGGTTACGTGACCGTTTATTGGTGTACGCGGTTAACGATTTTTTTGTTAGTATTGAAATATTGTTCGTTTCTTTATATTAGGTATTACTCGATAAAAGTGTACATATAGGTCTGCGTTAGTAGCATGCATTAAAGTGGCGCCGCCTTAGCTTGACGTAATGATCCTATGCCCGTCAGCGCGTCCATGAACAAAGGCAGGCCCATAGCCAGGAATTTTAACGCGATAGCGTTAAAGAGCTCGTTTCGCAGGAATTCCGGCGTCGGCGTCGTTGGTTGTGAGCGAAAAATCATCATCTTGTCCGTGACTGAAAAATCGAGAAAGATGCAAATAAAATAAATAATAAAAATTTCCGGGTCCGAATGAGGATCGAACCCGGGTCGTCTGCGTGGCAAGCAGGTGTTCTACCACGCGGCCACGCTTCTGCTTGTGAATACAAATAAAATAACTTCCTCTGCTTGGAATTGCAGTGAAAATAACGTTCATGCTTTGCAAACAAGCGCGTTTTGTATACAGGCGTCACAATACAACATGTCATATCGCAGTAATATTGCGTGGTACAAGCGTGCATAGCCATCGGGCGTCAGAAGATGTGAATATCATAATGACATTGTGGTTCAAAGCCGTGTACCCATTACAGAAGGCACACACGTTACTGCGCGTATTCCCTTAAGACCACGCAGTGGGTGCATAGCAACTTCGAAAACATTTCCCGCATTTAGCGCGCGTAATTGCTCGTGGTTTAAAGCATGCTACACATTACATAGTGTGCACTAAGGAATTGAAGTACGGACTAGGGACAGGATATCGCTATCGCGTTCAACTCTTATAAAGGCGAAACTTAAGGGTCCCCCAATTTTTGTTTTCGTGTTTTTTTTTTTGGGGGGGGGGGGGGGGGGCGAGGGGGGCACTTGTTGAAGGCCTTGAAAAACACCTATGGCGGGCCCCCAGGGCATCCCTTTCCCCCTGGTCACGGGCCTTGACACAGGCGCAGGCAACCTTGAGCGCAGGCGCACGCAACGCTGTACACATACCGGGAAGGTGTAGAAAGCCACATCTCATTGTAACAGCTTATTTTCAAAAATGGTTGAAAAGCTCAAAATAAAGGTGGTTAAGCACAGTTACGGTAACTCCTGCAAAAGCAGAACGTCAGCCTTAACAAATCGCGAGAAGGGCTAGCGTCATCGCTATAAATTCTCGGCGTTGCTGGAGGAAGTGTATGTACGTGTTTAGAGCCTTTCAGGTTCGAAAAATACTGCTGATAAAATAACTACGAGCTTTGGGGATTAACCACCTGCACCTAAAAAACACTACGAAGGGTGAGCTTTCTGTCGCGCCGTAAAGAATTGGGTCCAGAAAAATTGGTTATCGGTCCCTTTAAGTGGCGGAGTTACAGGCATGTTGGCAGACGTGTAACAACGCTGCGCACGCTGCCCGCCATGTATACTGATGCGGTGCGCAAGTTTCTAATTCTGATGCGCGGCGAGTGTTTCCGTGTGAACTTGACGAAAACAGAGATTCGCGACAAAATGAAGCTGGACTGTTCGTCTTAACCAGGTTTGTCTGTCTGAAGCTGGACTGGTATTATTTATTTATTTATTTATTTATTTTTACATACTGCCAGTCCCAATGGGGACTATTGCAGGAGGGCAACCAAAATGCACAAGAAATACACTTATACAACCAAAATACACAATAGATACACTTGCACTTACATGTGAAAATGCGTGACTACAGATATTCTATAATATTACATGAAGAGTATGGAATCACAACCTATGTGGCAAAAAAAAAAACACTTTAGAACAGATAAATACAGAAAGAAAGATAGTGGGCGCCTTCAACTTCACGCAAAAAAAAAAATTTGACTGATAAACATGAAGATAATATTGTCACGTGGGTGTGACGTCGACGAAGGCAGCAGGCGACGTGTCCAAGATGAAACTGTTTATTAGGCCGAACTTGTGGCCGGTAAACGGAAAGTAAGATTACAGCGATACACGCTGGCACTGATAGCGGCGAACAGAGCGTCGACCGTCGATCAACTGAACTTCGTTGGAACGCGCCGGCTTTTATAAATCACGCGTCGAACATTCTAGCCTTATCACTAGTCGTCGCGCAGGCTCTGGAATAATCTTGAGTGTTACCGTCTTGCGTGCAATCTTAACAAAACGATCTACTACAACCGAGAAGCTTCTGGAACAATAAGGCGCGGTCTGCGCCGAGCACTGCTGATAGTCTTTGTGGGCGGAAACCGAATACAGTAAAAGAAAGGCGCGTGGCAATGCCCCCCTCTGAAAAGGCATCGTCCCGATGCTTAGAACAGAACACATGGGAAAAAATACATGCAATAATAAATAACGACAATAAATCAAGAAAGTTGAATAAACAATACGCACAAGCAAGAAAGTCCAATGAAAAAAAAGAAAAGTACAGTCCTTAGGTTCACTACCGCGCGTAAAACGGCTTGAGGCGCACGACATGGACGACTTCAGGTCGCGCACGGCGCCGTTGAGAGTTCGAAATGCCGTCGGGCACGACCTCGTAGTCGAGTGTGCCGAGACGTCGAAGCACCCTATACGGTCCGAAGTATCGTCGCAGAAGTTTTTCGCTAAGTCCACGTCGTCGTATGGGCGTCCACACCCAAACGCGGTCGCCGGGCTGGTATTCCACGAAGCGTCGTCGAATATTGTAGCGGCGGCTGTCAGTCGTCTGCTGATTCTTGATCCGCAGGCGGGCGAGCTGCCGTGCTTCTTCGGCGCGCTGTAGGTAGGCGGTCACGTCGATGTTTTCCTCGTCGGTCACGTTTGGTAACATGGCGTCGAGCGTCGTTGCCGGGCTCCGTCCGTAGACCAACTTGTATGGCGTCATCTGCGTCGTTTCTTGCACGGCCGTGTTGTATGCGAAGGTCACGTACGGAAGGATGGCGTCCCACGTCTTGTGTTCGACGTCGACGTACATGGCCAGCATGTCGGCGATGGTCTTATTTAGACGCTCGGTCAGGCCGTTGGTCTGTGGGTGGTACGCGGTGGTCCGGCGGTGACTTGTGTGGCTGTATCCCAAGATCGCCTGGGTTAGGTCAGCCGTAAACGCCGTGCCTCTGTCGGTGATGAGAACCTCTGGGGCGCCGTGTCGAAGGACGATGTTCTCAACGAAGAACTTGGCTACCTCGGCGGCACTGCCTTTGGGCAGGGCTTTTGTTTCGGCGTAGCGGGTTAGGTAGTCGGTGGCTACGACGATCCATTTGTTTCCGCAAGTCGACGTTGGGAACGGCCCCAGGAGGTCCATCCCGATCTGCTGGAACGGTCGCCGAGGAGGCTCGATCGGCTGAAGGAAGCCTGCTGGTCTTGTTGGCGGTGTCTTCCGTCGCTGACAGTCTCGGCACGTCCTTACGTAGCGGTCGACGTCGGCGGCAAGGCGCGGCCAGTAGTACTTTTCCTGTACTCTTGCGAGCGTGCGGGAAAGTCCGAGGTGTCCAGCCGTCGGGTCGTCGTGTAGAGCCTGGAGGACTTCTGGTCTCATTGCTGATGGAACCACGAGAAGGTGTTTGGCTCGAAGGGGCGCGAAGTTCTTCTTTAGGAGGACTCCGTTTCGCAGGAAGAACGACGCCAGTCCTCTCTTGAATACCTTCGGAACAGTGGCGCTCTTGCCCTCGAGGTATTCGATAAGGCTCCTGAGTTCTGGGTCCGTTCGCTGTCGCTCGGCGAAGTCGTCGGCACTTATGGTTCCCAGGAAGCCGTCATCATCCTGGTCGTCCAGCGGCGGTGGGTCGACGGGGGCACGAGACAGGCAGTCGGCGTCAGAGTGTTTTCTTCCGGACTTGTAAACGACGGTAATGTCGAATTCTTGAAGTCTCAGGCTCCACCGTGCGAGGCGACCAGAAGGGTATTTCAAGTTAGCTAGCCAACACAAGGCGTGGTGGTCGCTCACAACTTTGAAGGGCCTGCCGTAAAGGTAGGGGCGAAACTTTGATGTAGCCCAGATGATGGCAAGGCACTCCTTTTTTGTTGTGGAGTAGTTGGCCTCTGCCTTTGATAGCGACCGGCTAGCATAACTGATAACCCTTTCCAGTCCGTTTGTCCTCTGCACAAGGACGGCGCCGAGTCCTACGCTGCTCGCGTCGGTGTGCACTTCTGTTTCGGCGTGTTCGTCGAAATGTCCAAGTAACGGAGGCGTTTGCAGGCGTCGTTTTAGTTCTTGAAATGCTTCCTCCTGCGGCGTTTCCCACTTGAACTCGACGTCGGTCCTGGTGAGGTTAGTGAGAGGCTCGGCGATGCGGGCGAAGTTTTTAACGAACCGCCTGTAATAGGCACACAAGCCGAGAAATCGACGCACGGCCTTCTTGTCGCTGGGTGGCGGGAAAGCAGCGATGGCGGTTGTCTTTTGTGGGTCGGGACGTACTCCGGATTTGCTTATCACGTGGCCCAAGAACAAAAGTTCTTCGTACGCGAAGCGGCACTTCTCTGGCTTGAGGGAGAGTCCGGAGGTCTTGATTGCTTGAAGTACAGCTTCAAGGCGCCGCAGGTGTTCGTCGAAGTTCGAGGAAAAACACAACGACGTCGTCCAAATACACAAGGCAAGTCTGCCACTTCAAGCCGGCCAGTACAGTATCCATAACGCGTTGGAAGGTCGCGGGGGCCGAGCAAAGACCAAAAGGCATGACCTTAAATTCGAACAGGCCGTCTGGTGTTATAAATGCAGTCTTTTCTCGGTCTCTATCGTCGACTTCGATTTGCCAGTAGCCCGTCTTCAGGTCCATCGACGAAAAGTACTTCGCGTTGTGGAGTCGATCCAGGGCGTCGTCTATCCGTGGGAGGGGGGTACACGTCCTTCTTCGTGATCTTATTCAGGCGACGATAGTCGACACAGAAACGTAGCGTCCCGTCCTTCTTCTTCACCAACACCACGGGAGACGCCCAGGGACTCTTGGACGGCTGGATTATGTCGTCGCGTAGCATTTCGTCGACTTGCTTCTTTACGGCTTCGCGTTCTCGCGTCGAAATTCGATACGGGCTCTGACGGACTGGTCGGGCACTTTCTTCAGTTATGATACGATGCTTGGCGACTGGGGTCTGTCGAATTCTTGACGACGACGAAAAGCAGTCCCTGTATTGCCGGAGCAGGGTTTTGAGCTGTCCTTGTTTATGCGTCGGCAGGCTCGGATTTACGTCGAAAGCTAGTTGATGAGCTTGGTTCGTCGTAGCGTGTTCGGCAGACTCGGCGAGGGCGAGGGCAGTGCTGGCTTCCACAAATTCTTCGACGTAGGCGACCGTCGTGCCTTTGCTCACGTGCTTGTATTCGTTGCTGAAGTTCATTAGCATCACTGTTGCTTTCCCTTCACGCAACTCGGCAATGCCTCTTGCGACGCAAATCTGACGGTTTACAAGCAGGTGCTGATCGCCCTCGATGACGCCTTCGAAGTCTACGGGTTTTTCGGTGCCGACGGAAATGATGACGCTGGAGAGCGGAGGAACGGTCACCTGCTCTTCTATAACATTCAACGCATGGTTCCTTGGCGTCGCGTGGGGCGGGAGCGCTTTGTCTGAGGTTAGTGTTATCGACTCAGACCTCAGGTCGATGACGGCGCCGTGGTCACTTAGGAAGTCCATTCCAAGTATCACATCCCTGGAGCAGTTTTGTAGAATTACAAAGCTCGCAGGATAAATCCGGTTATTGATGGTGACTCTCGCCGTGCAGACTCCAATTGGCGTTATCAGGTGACCTCCAGCTGTCCGGATTTCGGGTCCACTCCAAGCGGTCTTTACTTTCTTCAGCTTGGTGGCGAATGGCCCACTGACGACGGAATAGTCGGCCCCAGTGTCGACGAGAGCGGTGACGTTGTGGCCGTCGATGAGAACGTCGAGGTCGCTAGTCCGTCGCCTTGCGTTGCGGTTAGCTCGCGGTGTCGGGTCACGGCTGCGTCGATTTGTTGCGCTGCTTCCATCTTGCTGCGTCGTCAGGTGTAGCTCGGTCCGCGAGGTTTCGTCGGCAGGGCTCTGTCTGCTTCGCGTCGTGTTCAGCAGGTGTCGTCGCGGCGTCGTCGTCGGCGTCGGCGGAGGATCTTCGGTAGTTCGACGTACAGCAACCGCACCTCCATCGGTTGCTGCCCTTAGTTTTCCGGGTACGGGCTCGGAGATCGGCCCCGAGCCGGACTGGTGTACTGCCTGCGATGCGGTGAGGTGTAGCGGCCTGGCGACGGTGAACGGGAAGGTCGTCGGGGTGTCCACTGCGCTCCTGTGAGGTAGTCGGCGATGTCACGAGGTCGTTCGCCAGGCTGCGGACGCGGCGCATTTACGGCGAAACCACGCAGTCCCATCTCCCGGTACTGGCAGCGGCGGTACGTGTGCCCGGCTTCACCGCAGTGGTAGCATAGCGGGCGGTGGTCAGGGGCGCGCCAAACGTCGGTCTTCCTCGGAGGGGTAGCGCTGGCTGGCAGGTGGGCGGTATGGCGCCGGTGGCGGTGGGGGGCGGAGTCTGGCGGCGGTACTGCGGCGGTGTGGTGTCTTGACGGGGGCGTGGAGAGGGAGCGTAGCGTCGGGCTGCAGCAGCGTAGCTCATGGCTTGCGGCTGAGGCTGTTGCGACTCAGGGGCACCCAACGACTGCTGGATTTCCTCTCGAACAATATCTGCGATCGAGGAAACCTGCGGCTGGGATGACGGGAACATTCGACGAAGCTCCTCGCGCACTACGGCCCTTATGGTCTCGCGCAGGTCATCTGAGCAGAGGGACTGAATGTCGGCGTAGCCTGTCGTCGAGCGGCGATTGAATTGCCGGGTGCGCATCTCCAGTGTCTTCTCGATTGTGGTTGCCTCTGTCAGGAATTCATGGACGGTCTTGGGTGGGTTCCTCATCAGTCCCGCGAAGAGCTCCTGCTTGACCCCTCGCATGAGGAAACGGACCTTCTTCTGCTCGGTCATGTCAGGGTCGGTGTGTCGGAAAAGTCGTGTCATCTCTTCGGTGAAGATTGTCACGTTTTCATTCGGGAGCTGGACCCGTGTTTCTAGTAAAGCGGCGGCCCTTTCTTTACGTACGACGCTTGCGAACGTCTCCAGGAAAGCGCTGCGAAACAGGTCCCATGTTCGAAGTGTGGACTCCCGGTTCTCGAACCAGGTCCTTGCCGCGTCTTCTAGATAGAAGTAGGCGCGGCGCAGTTTTTCGTCGGTGTCCCAGTTGTTGAAGGTGGCGACACGTTCGTAAGTCTCTAGCCAGGTTTCGGGGTCCTCAGTTAGTGATCCATGAAAAGTCGGTGGCTCTCTCGGTGGCTGGATAACGATGGTTGCAGGGGACACAGCGGCCGTCATCGTGCCTGTCGTCTTCGTCGCCGTAGCTTTCGGCTTGTCCGGTAGAAGTCCGTGCTGCGGGGGGAGTCCTTTTAGTCTGCGGCTGGCTCGACTGTCCGTGACGGGGTAGGTGTCTTCGTCCCGAGTTGGGCTGGGCTCACGGCTTGACGGGGGGCGTCCGGTACATGAAAGAAGCAGCACCTCCACCAGATGTCACGTGGGTGTGACGTCGACGAAGGCAGCAGGCGACGTGTCCAAGATGAAACTGTTTATTAGGCCGAACTTGTGGCCGGTAAACGGAAAGTAAGATTACAGCGATACACGCTGGCACTGATAGCGGCGAACAGAGCGTCGACCGTCGATCAACTGAACTTCGTTGGAACGCGCCGGCTTTTATAAATCACGCGTCGAACATTCTAGCCTTATCACTAGTCGTCGCGCAGGCTCTGGAATAATCTTGAGTGTTACCGTCTTGCGTGCAATCTTAACAAAACGATCTACTACAACCGAGAAGCTTCTGGAACAATAAGGCGCGGTCTGCGCCGAGCACTGCTGATAGTCTTTGTGGGCGGAAACCGAATACAGTAAAAGAAAGGCGCGTGGCAATATACTACGTATTGCACTGATAAAACTGACATATTCAAAAGCATCCAAGAACTGTACAAGTGAGAAAAAAAAAGCATAGGAGAAAAAAAACATCACTTCAGCTATGAGTGGCACGAATATGGTTTTCAAGTAAAGTTAAAAAAGTATTCAAATCCTTACTATTAGTCATACAAGCGGGCAATCTATTCCATTCTCTAATTGACTGAGGGAAGAAGGAGTACTTGAAGCAGTTGGTGTTGAAACGGTATTCCTGTAATGTTAGTGGATGTTTGTGGCGTGACTGTCTGGTTTCTGAAATAGATATGAATCTAGAGCTGTCGATGTTTAGCTGCGTATGAATAAGTTGGAAGAGCATTTTTAGGCGTGCGAGTTTAGCGCGATTTCGTAATGTTAGTAACCCAGCTCTTGCGATTAGTTCAGTGGGTGAATCGAGAAAACTGTATTTGTTGTAGGTGAATCTAACTGCTTTCCTTTGTACACCTTCTAGCTTTTTAATTAGGTTATTTGTGGCCGGGAACCAGACTAAGTTAGCGTATTCTATTAATGGGCGAATTAAGGTTTTATAGGCTAAGAGTTTTGTTTGAGGTGGTGCGGAACGTAGTCGTCTTTTAAGGAAAAATAATCTTTTTAAGGCTGAAGATGTAACGTAGTTAACATGCGCCTCCCATCTAAGGTCATTGGAAATCACTAGTCCTAGGTACTTATGCTGTCGGAGGGAAGTTAGCGGTGTGTCGTCGATAGTGTAGTCAAAATATGATAGGTTTTGTTTACGCGATATTCTTAACAAGGCTGATTTTTTAACGTTTAGGGTCGTCTGCCATTTCGTGCACCAATCAGACACTGATAATAGGGCATTGCTGAGGACAATATGATCTGAAGGAGAGTTAATTTCTTTATAAATGATGCAATCGTCGGCGAAAAGCTTGATGTTCGTTCCAATGGACTGGGGTAAATCGTTAATAAAAATAAGAAATAGAATAGGAGCTAAAACGCTGCCCTGCGGTACACCTGACGTAACTTCCGTTAGTTCTGATGTTTGCTGGTTTATTTTTACAAACTGCGTTCGCTTGGTCAGATATGCGCTAATCCATTTTGTGATTGGTCCTTTACCTATTGTCGCCTGCAGTTTATTTATAGAATACGATCTGCAGCTTCGAAGAAAACCTGCTTCAACGTTTCATGTTCGCACTGGCTTCTTGGCTGGAGTGTCCCAAAATTACTCTGCATCTGGCAGGAACTCAGTCTATTTTACATAAACTATGTGCATGGCACACTGAATTTATTTTAGCTCATTCTTCTATTTTCAACTTATTTGCGACTTGAAGATCAAGGAAGTGGGAGAGGCTGTGCTCTGATTTCTACGGTCTTCCTTTTACAAATGGTATTATTTATTATTTAATAATAAAGTTTACTCAAATTACCACTTCTGTTCGATTTGGCTACAAATTTGGCGATAAAATTTAATGATGTGGCTACTTTGGCTACTTTTAGCTTGAGTTCTGGCTACTTTTCAAGTCCATTCCAACGGCAACCCTGACTGAAGTGTAGTTGTGAAGGTAACGTACTTTATTTAATCGCAGTAGTACTTTATAGGACAACACTACGAAACTCGGATGGCGTTTGAGATAACATCCGTCTGGTTAATGGTTCCCCACAGATTCCTTCACTCAAGATATTGAAAGAACATCTCTGAGCATTGCTTTCATCTATAGAATGACGTCAGCATTTTGTCGGCAGAAAAGCCACGTGGCGTTTACCGGAGAAAGCGCACAGCATTCGCGCTTTATGTTCTGATGACGGGAACAAACTGCATACACACACCAAGAAAATAAAGCTAGAGAGCTTTTTCCAGTGACTGTTATAAAATACCTTGTCCAACGAAAGGAAATAGGAACGGACTAAATTAGAGTTGTTTATTAGCCCTGTTTTTATGCTTCACATCCACAATAGGCCCCGAATGGGAAGTTGGAAGAGGTTTTAGAATTCGATAAAACTTCGGCGCTAGCAAGGACCGACATTATTGTCGACGATGTCGTAATATTTTCCGCGGTTTTTGCAGCCGGAGCTTTAGGATACGCGTAAGAAAAGTCTGTCTAGTCTTGCTTCGCCCACACTAGTGCGTCGAAAGTGCTGCGTCATCTTCGGTTCCTTTGGCGGAGCCGTGCTGCACTCCGACGGAAGGTTCCCGCCGCTCGTTCATCCGAACTGCGAGAGCGCTGTTTGTGACGAAGGCTCAAGTAAAAGTATAGCGAAGCTGAAAGTTCTGCAGCTGGATTACGACATCCGGAATAACGACAAACACCCGAGCGCTGCGTGAACGAGCGTCTCTCGTATATTCAACCGCGGCCTTCGTGAGTAACTCGTCACGTGCTAACCGGAGCTAATCGAGGAGGCCACGCTTCAACATGCAGGGCTATTGTTGCAGATAACGCGCGATACCGAGGATGACGTCACCACGTTCGCTCAGCATCTCGAGAGGCCCTACGACCACACCCTCTGTCTTTTTTGCCAAAAAGTACCATTTGCCTTCTCTCTTGATAACTCTCACATAATAATAATAATAATAATAATATTTGGGGTTTAACGTCCCAAAACCACGATATGATTATAAGGGACGCCGTAGTGAAGGACTCCGGAAATTTCGACTATCTGGTGTTCTTTAACGTGCACTGACATCGCACAGTACACGGGCCTCTACCATTTCGCCTCCATCGAAATACGATCGCCGTGGCCGGGATCGGACCCGCGACCTTTTGGGTCAGCAGTCGAGCACCCTAACCGCTACACCACCGCGGCGGACGGAACTCTCCGATCGATTTTCGAATTCAGCAGGGATCAAACTGTCCTTACACGCTCCAAAGTAATTTTTTTAAGGGCTTGAGCTTCCCTTTAACCAAAGTTCGAATACAATTTGAAGATGTGTATTAGTTAGTGTTCTTAAACTGCTATGTCATGAAGGTCCTCGTTGGAGATTGTCGTCATCATGTAGGGTGTGGTTGCTGCAAGGCTCATGGAAGACGGATTCACCAGCTTATGCTTCCTTGTGAACTGGCGCTGTTAGGGCAGCTTATCTGTCTGGCCCGGAGCTTGTACTGGTTTGCATCAGGGCTCTTGCTGCGAGTTCTGGCCGATCGCTACAGCCCTGAGCACAACCATGTGAATGCTTGGTATACTAGTAACAAATGTAAGCCATTCAACTTAGTGAAGGTGGACGAGCAGCGAAGCTGTTTAAAACAGCACACGACACCAAGGTGGCATGGCAGAGGCCACATTGCTTAAATTTCAATTAACTGTATTGAAACGAAACTAAATGGGAGTGGGAACGGATCACGCTCCACCGTCCATTGCTATCGCCATCTCTGTGAGCCACGCAAAACATCTCTTTTTGCTCACGGGCACTCCGCAATCCCGGATCTCAGCCTCGTACAGCTTAATTAGGCTGAATGCTCGGAAATCCGACGCGAATTTGAACTTGGAATTAAAGTTGCAGGCACATATAATGATTCCATTAAGTCCACATATTGACGCAAGACAGACACAATGTTCGAAATACGCGCGCAGCTTCGTGCGCCCTTCAAGAGCACAACAGCCCGATTGGTACAACAAGAAAAGGCCGTGACAGCGCGCGCCTTCTCAGCGCGTGATGCGATGAAGAAGAAGTGACGTGTCGCTCGAGAACTCTCGGGGATTGATTCTTATTTTTGGGTCTCTTGCGAGGAACGCTGCAAGCACCTTTCGTTTACTTTTCGGGCACAAGTTAGCCCCGCAATAAATAGTTATTCAGAGGCTGCCTGAATTGTGTGTTACAATATAGAGCCGGGGACTACGACGGCATATAGACCATGGTAAGAGAGTGATGCCATCCGACCACAAGAATACTGCTGCGTACTTTTGCTAGCCATTTGTTTGGAGATTGCCGGGCTTGCAGTTTAGTAAAATGATGTGAGCGCATTTATCTAATCTGGTTCCCGGCACACACAAACACAGCCACCTACAACCCGAACGAGACGGTCCATGCGCTGTCGCGAGAACTAACCCGCCGCGCAGCCCTAGGGGTACCCTCGTCGGGAGATGCTGCTGCCGAAACCGAACCTTTAATAAAAGACAGAATAGCCAGCTATGCAGAATATACCAAGTATCACCGTGACTTGAGGCGAATTTTTTCCTCCGCCTCACCCAAAATTAGACAGAAAACAGGCGATAGATTAGCGCAAATTACAAACTAATTCTTTTCCCAGCCCTGCTCAGCTACACAGGATGTTTCCAGAGGTTTACCAAGACTCGATATGTAAAGCCTGTAAAATAGAAGCGGCCTCCCTAAGCCACATGCTATGGGGGTGTCCCAATCAGCAGAAAGACTCCCCAGAACCTCTCCGGGAGCGATGGCGTACAACGCTGCTCAGCTCCGATGTACAAGATCAAACCTGGGCTATCCGTCAGGCCAGGGAGGCTAGTGGGAGACGAGGGTCTTCCATCCTCCATCTGAGCGGTCTGGCCCCGGACCAGTAACTAGCCGGATCTCGAAATAAAGTTGTTTCATTCATTCATTCATTGAGAGAAACATGAGCGTGGAAGCAGGATAGGTACGGCAAAATATCGTCTTAAAATAGCATCTATCAGCCCATAATCAAAAAGCTTGGTTTACAACTAAAAAAAAATGAAGCGAACAAAGCACAAAGAAACCTCATCTCACAGCAAATTGATCTCGAAGATGAACCGATAGGCCATTTGTCCGACAAAATAAGATGTAGTCAGTAGTCTGCGCCTATTTGAAAAACGCACTTACGGAAACCCGCCGAACAGTTACTTCCATGGAGGCGTATGTTCAGTGTGATCATAACTGATCCATCCCCAAGGTAGTCCTTACTTGTGCTGCTGAAAAATATGAATAGTGCTGTTCGCTCAGAGAAAAAAAGTATTACACATTTTTGACACATCGTTTCCTTACAGATAATTTAGCTTATTGAGTGTTCCCTATTTTGCGGAAGTCCTGCATGTGTTGAGACACGGTCATAATTATTTGTTTACATCATACACAGCAGCATGCTAGCCTTGAATCGCCAGGTAAAATGTATCCATAGTCCAGTATTACTTTAAAAAAGATATGGCAGCTTCGCACAGGTGGTGCCAAGCCTGAAGGAAGAGAGGAGCTGGGTAACCTTCCTTGTTTTTCTTTAGTAAGTGCGGAGCACTTTAAGGGCTTGGCTTGTCGTTCATCCATGCATCCAAAGCGCTCTCTAAAGCGCCCAATACAGGTAAGAACAAGGCTAGCGATTCTCGAAACCTGGTTTAAATGAACGAACAAGGTATAAAATAAGATAATTAACAGAAATAACTAAGAAGTAATCGCAATCTTTAACATAAAATCGCAAAAAAAAAAACGCTTCGGCAGCATGCGCCTGACTTCCGTGCCGCATAAGAAATGGCGCCACTGCCTCGCCAAAAGCACGATACCTCCTCCCACAAGCACTTCGCCGGCGCTTGGTCGCTAGATCTGAAGGAATAAGCCTGACGAAACTCGCTGAAGACGACACTTATCTCAACCGCCGTAACAAGCAGGAATGCGATAAAGCGCACCAAAAGAGAAGTGCGCATGTCGCACACCGAGTTTGCGAATATCCCTGACAAGATTCCAATCGTGCCGGGGAAACCCCTACACGCTTACATCCAACAATTAACGTCATCGTTGTGTTAAACGGATCAGTGTAGGTCTACGAAAAGGGAATCGCTGAGCGACCGTGCTAGCATGCGCTTCCTCAGGTTTCGCAGTTGTGGAACTGCATTCGGCTTTCATTCTTTTTTTGTTGTTGTTGTTCTCTTTCTTTCTCTTTCTCTGTGTTTCTTGTATCTGTTTTTGTGCATGTCCCTTTCTATTTCTTTCTTTCTCTATCTACTTCTTTCTCTTTCTCGCTCTTTCTAGTTTCATTTATCTATCTTCCCTTTCTTTCTCTCTCTCTCTAGGCGAGTTTCTCTTTATTTCTCTTTCTGTCTAGCTCTCAGTTTTTTCCATGTCTTTTTCGTGTTCCTTTCTATCTCTTTCTCTGTCTCTCTTTCTCTGCTTCTTTCTCTCTTTTTCTTTTGTTTCTCTCTTTCCCGCGCTTCAAGCGCTACACTTCACCGAGCAGAGTTTTCGTTTAACGCTCGCACCTGCTGTACTCAGCAGTGGGGCTAGCCCAATTCATGTCGCTCATACCCATCTGTGCTTTTCCACGGATGGCAAAGTTTTTACAGCAGCCATAAAAACAGCTCCGCTGTTAAGAACTGGCTCAAAGCTCCTTGCTGGTGTGTCGCGCCAGTTGCGTCGATCCCCACTGCCTGGCATGTATAGTCATGTGAACCGCCATTAAACTTTGCAGCGAGATATCTCTGCGCACGTACATGCTAGAATTCTCCCAAGTGAAACTGTACATGAATATTACTACCGTAAACTTTTTAGGAGCGAAGCTCCTTAGGCCGGCACCCCGCCGTCGCCGTCGCCGTTGAAGCTCCCTGGCACGGTGCCAGCTGTGGCGTCTCCCCCTCACGCGGGAGGATAAATGAGCTTTATGAGCGCTGGAACGCGGATGGCGTCTGCACGATGCTCAAAGCGCGAGAATACGAACGCATGCGAAACGGAGGCAGATTAGTCTCCCTCTCCCTCTTTCTTCGACTCTGCCCTCTCCGCTCAAACCGGCGAACGCGCGAAACCATCGCTTCACCCTGTCGTCCGCCCAGTGGTTGGTCCGTTGCCTGGACAATGAAACGCCACGCGCGCCGAACGCCGCGTGCGTCCCACTTCTATGGAGCTTCGCTCATCGGTTGTATTCGTACACGGAACTGTTAGTTTTAAAGACGATAGTCTTTATTGGGATACTTCAACGCGAAAATTTTGATCTGGCTGTCTGTCTGTCTGTCTGTCCGTAACCCGATTCAGCTACTCGGCCAAAGTTTAACCACTTTTTGAACGCCCAGCCATCTTGAACTGGTGTTTGCGTTCATACTTGTGAACATATTCGATCAAAAATCAAATACTACGCATACCTGAGGCGCAACATTAATATGTAAGAGTCAGCTCGTGTGTTCTTTTATTAGAAAACACATAGGTATGCAATTCTAAAGACCCTACTGTTTTTTAGGCTGCGCTGAAAACGCGACGCTGTGCAAGAACTGCGACGCTTTGCGCGAAAAAAGCCCTGTGCCGACGATAAGGTGCTGCCGCTGGCAGTGGCCCTTGATCACGGTGTAATGCCCTTGGTTCAGCACAAGCTCATGTTTTAGATATGAAGCATCTTAGAGCGGGGTTTAATCCAGTGGTGGTGGTGGTGTGCGGCGTGACCACCCTTACTGCGCGTGCGCAAACCCTTTAAAAAAATAAATATAAAAACCTCCTCTCCCCTCGCTCTCCTCTAAGCATCCCTCCCCGCGGCGTCCACACACCCACTGCGCATGCGCATCCCCACCCTCTCTCTCTCCTCTCCTACACTCCCCCCTCTCTCCTCTAAGCATCCCTCCCGCGGCGTTTACACCCCCATTGCGCATGCGCGTCCCCTCTCTCTCCTCTCCTACGCTCCCCCTCTCGCCTCGCGACGTCGACGCAAGCAGCGTCTGCTAGCGAGTTTCTTGGTTGAAGAAACCGACTGCTCACGCTGCACAACCGTTCACTGGCCACCCCGTATATATGGCACTGGATCTTGACCTGCAAGGTGCTGCCGGTGGGAGATTTCTCCTGTGCGCTGTTGAACAATAAAAGAATTCCCCTAAAGGGAACCATGTGTGGATGCGAAGCAGCGGGGAGATAATTAGCTTGAGCGAGAGGGAACGTCGCCGCTCTCACTTCACGGCAGCGGTCCGGGAGGTCATCGCGGCGCTGCACAGGAGAGAGAACCGTGGCGCCGCCAGCGGAGTATGCAGGTGTCGCACCACCTGTCGTGCGCGCCGCTCCGTAGAGGATTCCTAGAGGAGAGGACGGGGGGGACCGTAGGAGAGCAGAGGGAGGGGGGAGGGGACATGCATGCGCTGTGGAGGTGTGGGACGCGGGAGCCGCTCCGTAGAGTAGAGGATTCCTAGATGAGAGAGGGGGAGAGTACGCGCATGCGCTGTGGGACGCCGCTTCGTAGAGTAGATGATTCCTTGAGTAGAGAAAGGGGGGGGAACGTAGGAGAGGATAGGGGGACGCGGGGGCGCTCCGTAGAGTAGAGGATTCCTAGAGGAAAGAAAGGGGGTGAGCGTAGGAGAGAGAGGGGGGAGGGGACGCGCATGCGCTGTGGTGGTGTGGGACGCGGGAAGGAGGGACGGACTAAGCCCCCTCCAAACACATGCAAGCAAGATCAAGGAATGGGGTCAACCTGGGCGACAGACACCACCTGCCTAGCCATTGCTAAGCAGCCTCTCTGTGCTCTCGGCCATGACTCTGATGACTGTAGTAGTGGTTGACGGCCTTCATATTACTACAGTATTCTGGTTCGCATAATGGGTGCTTCCCTACTTCATGAAAGTGGCCGGACGCGGGACGCGGGACGGGGGGACGCGGGAGGGACGGACAAAGCCCCGAGCATAACATGCTTCGCATCTAAAATTCGCACCATGCGCGTTAACTAAAAGCGGACTGCGGGTCTCTGTGTCCAGTCGGAGTCTTCTGTCTCTCATTGCCCATTAGCAGCGATTGGCATGTTCCAGTAGGAAACACCGGTCCATCACTGTGTGCTTTGCGCCTCCCAAGGTTTCTCTCCTGCGCAACGTTGCGTTGAGCGCCAGCGTCAACGCCGCCGCCAGTGTAAGCGTTAGCGCCCGCTGCTTCGCATCCACACATGGTTCGCTTAGCGGGGAGATGGTGTAATTTTTTCAATTGCGTCCATATCTCGCGCAGCGCCTCCTCTATTTTATCAATGCCAGCCAGATGCGGCCAATTCAACGTAGAGTAGGCGCTGTCTGAGGCAAGGCAAAATATATTAGTACGGCCGGCACAAGACTATCGTCTTTCGACGAAATTTGCAGCGAAGCACGTAGATACGCGGCCAATTTTTAATAGAGACGTTCCCGCTTACTGCAGTCACTAAAAGTTTATTAATCAATCTCCAGTTAACTGGGATATAATGATCAACTCAGTTTGTGTCCCCCTATGCGTGTAACATCTGAAAACGTGAACCGCTGCGCTGAATTAAAAAAAAAAGAAACTATAAAGCTCAATTTCGATTACCCGGAATAGGTAGGAGCACATTTTCGCTAGTTTCGGTGGATACTTATGGGTGTAGAAAACTGGGACTCAGTGTTCCTTGCAAGCAGATTCGTCTCGCAGCCAGGTCACTTTTACCCTGTGTTCATGAGCCCCTTTTTTGAGCGGCAAAGAAGCAGAAGAAGATGATGAACTCGTTGGTGTTGGTCGCTGCCTTCGCTATTCGTTTCACCGAAGCATTCACCTGGGCAGTGAATCCGAACTACTACGAAGTCGGTGAGTGGCTGTGTCTGCCGGCTACCGCTTAACCATACTGGATTGGAAGATGTTGTGCTTAGGAGGCTTCCGGCTGACGTGTCTCATTCCACTGGCTGTCACGTCAACGTGGATGTGGTCGCGCTTCCCAATGGGTGCTACGGTTGTTCCAGTGGGCGCTGTGGGTGTGCTAGTTACGGAGCCAGATGCACATCGCCTAATATGGGCATTTCTAGGCTTGCTATGCGAAAGTTCGCGTCTTATATTGAAAACCGGCCTCCGCTACAGTGCCTCTATCAGGTATGAGTATTCGGTACATAAGATTTCACAAAAACATTGATTTCATTAATACACAATACAGGCCTTGCAGCACACATATGATACATAACACATTAAGAGGAAGTCTTCTTTGCAATAAAGAGATACTGTGACCCAGTGCGAGTGACATGGCTGTTCTGAAAAGGAATCGGTCTAGCGAAGGCTTCGGTACACGTATCGCAACCCGTTCATTGAAAAAACATGGTTGATCCCTCCGTCATAGGAATCGGTATAACACGAAAGTGAAACGTGTCCTTACAGAAGTAGTCGAATGTTTACTGCACCTTGATATAAGAGAGCTTGCACAATGTCTATTGGTGTGTTGACAGTTATAGCACCCTTTAACGTGGATGTATCCACGTTGACGCTTGATGGTACATCTGTATCCCGACGACTAACGTCTATGATGAATGATTAAAGAAACCCTTGTGGTCATAGATGCTTGTGGTAGCTGTACGGTGAGAGCGGAGTCATTGAAAGCGGTGTGACAGCCAGAAGAGCGTCAATGATTGGGACGCCGAACTTGGGCTGAGTACTTAAATGCAGCTGTAGCTGAGGTCGCCTACTAGGGGGCATATTAGAGTTATTGAACGCTGCCCGACCAGAGGGAAACGCAACGAGCGCCGTGTCTTCCCAGTTGGCCGGCTGCGATTTTTCGCGGGGCGAGCTAGGAACATGGCTAGGGACGCGGAGTTACGGCCACGCGACGCACTCGCGCGTCGCACAGCTATTTTTGGTATGGACGGATGCTACGAGTGTAGATGCTAGGGGTAAGGTCGCCACCTGGCAGTGTGCTAATGCGTCGGCAAAATTGCACGTTTACTATTCGAAACACGCCGAATGGGACGGACGCGGAGAAACAACGCTTTGAAGAAACTAATCGGGCATTTCACGGTCATAATGCATTACTTCTCTTAGCAAGAGCACTGTGAGAGGACACTGGTAGATATAAAAGGCTTGTTTTTAAAGCCGGCAAAGTATGTGACCGTGGCGCAGTGGATAGCGTGCCTGGCATCTCTTCTCGCGGACCCAGAGGTCGTAGGTTCGACTCCCGTTGACGGAACTTTTTTTCTTTGTCTTCTGATCATGTGTATTTTTTCGACGTCATTTCCGTGACGGAAATGCGTCACTCAAATCTTGGTGGACCCCGGCATAAAACACTTTCGTGTTAATAACGCGAATTCTGATTTGAAGGTGTTGCATATGATTTTAATGTGTACTCTACTTCCACATAAACGGCCGTGGTAATTGTGGTGTAGTGGTTTCGGTTCCGTTTTGGGAACCGGTTCTCTTGCCCCCAGGGGGCGCACTTCAATTGTATATAATGCATTGTACATATTAAAGAGGGGCTTCGTCCTTTGCTCGTTGACCCGGCTGCGTCTTACGTCTGCTTCGGGGCCGCCGTTCCGGCGTGCACCCGGCGTTCCTTCGACGTGGCGTCTCAGGCGCCCACGTCGATACCACAGTAATCTTTAAAATTTAACAACAGATTCCACTCTTGCATTTGCCGTGTACTTACATTTCGTCCGTATTTTTAACCTGCGCTCTTCTGAATACTGTCGTATTAATCAACCCTTCCTTACCTTTTACGCGATGAGCCAGTTTCAAGTTCTGGCCCAGTCTACTAGTGACGCGGAGGTACGTGGAAAGGAATGGCCCCTTCTTTAATGTGTTTCAACATTTTTTTATTAGGGGCCCCAAAGTCTGGGGCCTTAAGCTCTAGCGTTCTCTTGTGTTCCGGCTGTTAAACAAAAGACAGCGGAAAGTTTAGAAACAAAAAAAAAATTGGGGACCCTTACGCTTTGTTTTGAAGGCTTGAACGCGATAGCGATGTTCGCAAGCACACACACACACACACACACACACACACACACACACACACACACACACACGCACGCACGCACGCACGCGCACACTACATGCACGCACGCACTATCGCCTTCACAGTCAGTCGAATAGCCTGCCTTCGCTTTCCGGTGGAGACCTAAACTGTGCCGCAAGGAAAGCCAAAGTGCAAGCGCCTTTCGACTCCTATCTTCATTTGCACCTAACTAGAACTTTCGCTCATGGCCAACGGTGCTTTTATCGCGATAGCAATTATATGGACACTGTCGGCGGGTTTTTTGCCGTCGTCGTCGCCGTTGCTGTCGCTGTGAATGTTATATATATATATATATATATATGTTATACACACATATATAAAAGCCGCAAAGAAAATAATTCAGAAATATTTTCCGAAGCGCGTGACCGGAGATTCCAACTTGCGACCACTCGCTCCGCAAGCGCCGCGTTAACAAGTCGGTCACGGAGCAACCGTCCTTCAGCATACTAACGGCGAGCTATTTATGTAAACCATATACCGATGGCGGTACGCGGAGCTCGAAGGTGCTTGAGCGTGTTATCTGTAACACCAGTGAGATGGGTCGAAAGGCACGCTTTAAAGATCGTCGCCCCGCTCATTCTTCGCCGGAGTTGCGATGTGGGACGCGCCTCCTACCTGTACCACCTGTACTTTGCCCTTCAGGGCGTGGTCGCCCGTGCGCTCGCGCTTTTCTCGTGAGGGGGGGTGGTTTGTACATACGTCTTGTGCTTTCACCGCAAAGTTTGCTTTGATGTTAAACAGGGCACTTGCTTCGCTTGCTGCAGCGGCCGCGTTTGCGAAAGGAGTTAGCTGCTAACTAGAAGAGCCAAACTAGAAGATAGTTGTGTATAGTCGACAATTGCAGCACACTGATCAAACACAAAGAAGTAACAACTAGGACAGTTGTTAGTTCGCACTCGTCCCGTGTATACCTGTGCGTTTTTTTCGTGCGTCCTTCTTCCTGTTTGAGCAGCGCGCTGCAAGTGTCGAGCTGTGACAGTTGTTAGTTCGCGCTCGTCTTTTGAGTATTCTTTTCGCGCGTCCTTTGTGCTTGAGCAGCACGCTGAAAGTTTCGAGCTGCTTGCAGTTCTTCGTGTGACAATACCAATTTGCTGATATCGCATTCATTGCTTAGCCCTTGTGGCGCAGCGAAGACATTTTTTTCACTCACAACCAAAGACGCCTCCGCTGATACCGCCGACACCAACACCTAAATTTCTGCGAAACGGGCTCTTTAACGCGCAGGGTCCGCATTACTAAAATTGTCATGTTTTAACGAGCCCGGCTCGTGGCGTCGACCATGTGGTCAATTGCAACTCGTTGACATCGCAGTGTCGCTGAACGACTTCTGCGACAACAAGGAGAACAAGAAGGACCTGCGCAACACGTCGCAGAGCAAGTCGGCGGCCATCGTGACAGCGACGCAGTTCCGTGACATGCGCGGCAGCATCAAGGACGGTTGCTCCATCGACCTGTCCACCAAGGGCACCGCTGGCCTCATAGTCTCCCTCGTCGAGATGAACCTGCGCTCGGGTGTGCTCAACCGATCATGCATCGACTACGTTAATGTACGTCGCATGTCCGGACAAGGAAAAAGTTCCGGAGAAGATGGAGGCTTAAACAGATTAATATCCCTGAACAGGGAGCGCAGCCGCAGTTTCGACAAGTTGTCATGTCTTCCGCTGCTGGCTTGAAGACAATACCACTTGTCGAAACTTAGGCTTTCAAACAATGTGAGCTCATCGTGTTACGTCAGTGGCCGATTACCGAAGCGCTGCCGGGCGTGCCGCGAATGCCAAGCGGAGCATATCGCACTTCTGTAACGTGGCAATTTTCAATAGCATCGTGGACGTGATGATTGCTATCTCATGATTATATAGTTTAAGATGTCCGCACGTAGCTAACTTATCCGTTGGTGCAGAGGACGCGTGATCTGATCTTTCGGGATTTGCGCTATATCATGATGTGGGTACCCTCAGATTTTAGCCGACCGTTGGTGCAACGCTCGATGAAAGCACAGGATTGTGAAAAGATCATCAACGTCACCACCCGCACTCGTGAACGAACTTTAATTTAGACAAGCTGCTTGATTACTGCTTACAGCAGCACGGTAAAAATTGGGGCTCGTTGGCGCATTTTTATCGAAGAAAAAGCGTGAGTTGAACAAGGAGACAAGAGCATGTGTCGTGTGTCTTCTTCTTGTTTCCTTGTTAAACCAGCGCTATAATGGCAGCAACTAAAGCGAGTCACCATTCTACAGTACGCATTTGAGACCAAACATTTCGCGTACCTTGAATCGCAGATGTCCGTTTTCATCAATGATGGCACTGTGAGCGACTTGACGGTGAAAGGCATATTTGTTTCGGCTCGCTGCCGAGGGGATGGCGTAGCTGTCTCCAGGCCACGTGGCAACTACGTGCCTCACCGGTAATTTGCGTCCTCTTAGTGGTCCCGTGATATTACGTAATCAATGCTCGGAAAAGGCGGCCCTGCTGTATGATATATTGCGAGAACCTTCGTTCAGTTTGTATTCTCACTTTCTTACCCAGCATTTGCGCGGATATTGCCGTACCTACTGCTCTCTAAACACAAGATGACGGAATTTCAGTGTTGCTAGAAGAAAAGGCAATTTCGCCTATCCTTTATTGCTTGGTGCCTTAAAGAAAACATTAAAAGAATAAAACAAAAACAGTATGGAAACGCCAGCTGAAGCACCCTATATGTAATGCTGTAGTCTGGCAACCAACGCACAACCGCAACTTGGTTGCGCGAAAAAACGCGTGTTGTGGATCGGTGCTTTTGTGCCACCGACTGCCAACCACTGGCCAGCAAAGCTATCGTAAATACCAAAGAGCGAATCATTGAAAAGATTTTGTTCCACGTGAAAATTTTACGACTTAAATGGGAGTGCAGCCCGGCTCCATCTTCCTTCCACTTTCCCCATGCTGCGAAGGCCCCACCTATAAGCCGTTGCAGTCGGTTAGGGTCATCGCTGCGAGAGATACTTCGACACAGGGATTGGGGATGGCGTCTACCGCGGAGTTGAGCTAAGTTCGACTCGACAGCCACTCAGGGTGTTTCATCTAAGAATGGATGTCGTTCGGGCGCAGATCGTGACCAAATTCCACATCCCGAGCGACAAGGACGAGCGCTGCGGACGCGTGCGCGCCGACGAGTACCGCTACTTCGCCACGTCGCAGTCGCTGCAGCTCAGGCTTCACTCACGCACGCCGCTGTCGACCTTCTTCGACGGCTACACCCTCGCCGTGGTCGTCACCAGCTTCACCGGAAGGTGCGTTATAGGCATCCTCGTAATATCCCAGGGGACCAACGTTATATAACGGGCGCTCATTTCCTATATACAGTTGACAATACCCGTTTACAAATTATATAAAAAATGTCAGCTCTGTCAGCTTGGCTTACCCCCCATTTTTCTCGATAACGCAAGGTCTCCTGAATTATTGTCATCGCTGTCGTGTCGTGCTCGGCGTCTACGTTTGTACTCGTGCTCTGCGCAAATCGTCGTAACCAGTTTTAACGGCACATATTTTTTTCTCTCCGCAGCTTCGTCACACGACGGAGGCTGCGCGCCGCACGAGTTCCAGTGTGTGGCCGGCGGGCGCTGCATCTACAAGCACTACCAGTGCGACAACATCAACAACTGCGGCGACAACAGCGACGAGGAGCAGCTGGGCAACTCCATGTGCCGTAAGCATCGGCGCCGTTCCTGTCTCTATTAGCAACGCTGTGGTTGGTTGTCGGCATGCTGAATGGCCATACTTACAATGATTCGAATGTCCAGTATTACCGATACGTGGACGTAGGCCGCGTTGCGCGCGCACTTGTACATTGTCTTAAAAGTATTTTCCGCATAGAAGCTGCATATGTCTATAGTCGGATACTTCAGAAGTCCGTGGCATTTTCTCCTCAACGGCGTATGCACACAAGCCTGCACCAACGGGCGCCCACTCCAGACTCACGTCATGAGCCGGTCGGCCGATGACCTCCTATTTTTTTTAGTCGCGGAGGCAATGGCCTGTCGTACTTCGGTCATTGTTCGGGCGGAGCCTCTTCGGATTTCTTCAATTGTATCCGACAATAGGTTTTGGCGGATCACGTCCATTTACGGAAAATGGCCCTGCAACACTTTTCCAAGTAGCCATGGAATGGATTCACGAAAGGAGCATATTGCCTCACGAATTCACCGCCGCAAAAATTTTTACAATCCGCCCAGTACGAGCGGAGTTACAAAGATTTGTCGCACGCTGCAATTGCATTCTCTCTTCTATCGTCCCGACGAAAGCGCTGGAAGCTAAGCAGGGAGGGATGGCATAGGGGGAAGAAAATGCAGAATACAGAATGCAGAATACAGTGCTCGTTGAGAGCAGTAGGTATATATTTGGTTGACGTGGCTTTCCGATTATCTTTATTTTTTACTTTATTGTGTTTGATGTTCCAAAAGCGGCACAGGCTATTAGAGACGCCGTAATGAAAGGCTCCGGCTATTTTTCACCATAGGTGCAGTTGCCAGTTACGCAGCCAGAATGTTTTCGGGGGGGGGGGGGGGGGGGGAGGTGGTAGGGGTGTTCAAGCATATTTTATGCACGTTCAAGAGTGCGTTTGTATGTGTACGTTCATACGCACATATGACAAACTGAAAAATCTCGCGGGTTTGGGATGTAACACCCCCAATCCACCCCCCCTCCCACCTCCTGGCTACGCCAGTGCCACCGGGGGTTCTTTATCGTGCACTGATATCGAACAGTACAAGGGCCTCTTGCTTCCATCTATATGCGACCATAAGGCCGGGATCGCGTATTTCGGGTCAGCAGCCGAGCACAGTAACCATTAAGCCATACCACGGCGGCCGGCTTTTGATTACATTTAAAAGCGACCCTGTTGCGAGTCTCGGTGTACTTGGATTCCTGTCTTCTTGCTACATTGTGACAGATGCCAGCTATGCAAATATTTACCCCTGTAGAATAGCTGCATATTATTTAAAGCAGCGTAACCGATAGGACAAGCTTTAAATAACATGGAACCATACCAACTAGCCCAGCTGTCGACCTTGCTAGAATAGCTGCAATCGCAACATTTAGTGCCACAATGGCAACTTCCGGAAAACGGAGTTTTTATCTTCCAACGATAGTAGTTGACGACACAGCGTGTTCTATCTTCTTTTTCCGCAGTGATGCCCCTCAGCTCACTCGTCCTGATCACCACAGGCACCGTGCAGTTCGCAGTCACGTGGCTCCTCGTCCTCTGCTGCTGCATTCGGAGCGCCCTCTCGTCGAAAAAGGTGAGCTATTATGCCGATATCTGCCAGTTTCACGTGCAGAACGCAAACCTATCACTTACATGTTGTGCGACCGTCGCAGGCGTGTTCAGACGAGTGCTGAGAGACATGACGTTTCCATTCTACACTCTAAGAAAAAAAAAGAGTATGCGCGACTCCTTTCGGGTAGTGCTGACTTGCCACGTATACGACTCCCTTTAAAGTGGCGCGTTAACTCCCGTGTGGGTCACACGACTCTCGGAAGAGAGAGTAATGATCTCCAAAGAGAGTTCACGTTCCTCTTCAAAGTGAGTCATTGACGTGGCAAGTCAGGACTCAAAGAAGAGAGTTTAAGGGCTTTTTTTTTTTTAGAATGTCTACTTTTGTATAACTTTGGACAACTCTCAACAGAAGTCTTCCAAAATGTAACATTAAAAATAAATTATCATGTCTTTAAGTGCCAAAACAGCGACGGTGCTTATGCGACTCGTGCCGAACTAGGAAGACTCCCGGTTAATTTTAACCGCTTAGAATTTTTTTATCGCACAGCTAAACTGCAAGAGCGGTTCTCCGGTATACCTCAAACCCGCAACCTAAGGATTGCGCGACCAGTAGCCGCTGCGTTACCGTGGCGGTTTTTCCCTGAGAGACGTGTTCTTTTTTTTTTCGTAATTTAGTTTTGATATATTCACTGTGTAAAACAGCTTCACTCTGCTCTTTCACCAGTATTACTCGAAGAGTGAGCATTGTGTGCCGAAAAATATGAAATGCAAAAATTAGTAAATTCGGTGAGTTTGAAGCTATTTTCCAACCTTGGTCACTTTTCTAGTAAGCGAGGCAGTGCTTATTGTCATGGTTAATTGAGCCAAGCGCGGACGAGGTAGCGGAGATAAGTGATGAAACTTCGACACAAGTTGAACGAGGACAGAAAAATACAAAACAACGGAACGGGCGCAACCTCCAATTAATTTTATTTCACTTTTTATTTCAGTTGGCACCCGTCTTGTTGGTTTTAACAGCGCAGCTCTTTAATCTCGGAGTAAGGCTGGTGTCGTAGATCTAGAAAACTCGGCTGGTATGCGTCACAGACAGTGGGTATGTGCCAAACAACTCCTAGCATAGCATAGACATGCATAGTATAGTATAGCAAAGGGGTGGCAAAAGGAAAATGATGGTGACGTGGAACGGAAAGGAGGAGCAGAGAGTGTAAAGCACGGCATAGCTTTATCTTGTGCAGTAGTTTATGCGCCACAGACAGTGGATTGTGCCAAGCAGCTTTTGGCATAGCATATCCATGCATAGTGTATTATAGCAAGGGGGATGGGAAAGCGAAGCGAGGGTGAGGAGGAGTGATGTGATGGTGAGGAGGAAGTAAAGAAGGTGGGGCGAGGGTGCAGATGGCATGCCTTGTATGATATAGTTTAGCAAGCGGATGGGAAAGGGGGTTAAGGTGTTAGGAGCAAGGAAAGGGAGGAGGTGAGTTGGGTAAACCATACCATAACCATGTCCTGTATAGTGTAGCAAGGGGGTGGGAAAGAGAAATGAGGATGAGCAGTGATGTGAAGGTTAGAAGGAGGGAAAGGATGAGACAGGGCAATATAGAAAGAGATAAAGAAAGAAAGATGAACAAAGACCTCAACCTGCCTTCGCCAGATGGTGGCGCTTGCTTGCCAGCTCCGCTATTTACTCAAGTTTCAAAGGCCTGGAACTGTTAATACTTTGTGGTTTATCGCCTTCGTTCACTTTGCACCGAAAAGTTTTGTTCCTCCTATCTCCCTCTCCTCTATCTCTTCCCTCCTCCCGAAAGAGTAAGCAGGCGTTGTGCTCCTCCAGGTGGCAATTGCCAGCTTGCTCTCTCCCTCTTTCCTCTGTGTCCTTGTGTATCTGTGTATGCAAATCAAATAAATAAATAAATATGGAACCGATATCAGCTAACTTAGTGGAGGTGAGCGAGTGTACCTTTAACCTCCAACCCCCCCCACTCCAACCCCGCCTTGAAGGATCTGATGAGCAGGGAGCACGTTTTGTGGGAAATGCTCAAAGACGTGCACGCGATGTTACTCCTTTAACTCGGTCATGCAGGCGGTGCTGGAGGATCGCACGGACACGGACACGCCGCAGAACCCGAGTGGCGCGGCGGTGGCTGCGCGTCGCAGCACCGTCAGCCTCGAGGACAACGAGCCGGGCGGGCTGAGCGAGGAGGCGCAGAGCGAGGTCATGACTCCAGAGGCCGAGGCACCGCTGTCGGGCCTCAGCCCCGTCGCCCAGCCGCGGCCCTATCGCGGTGCCCTCTTCTCCTCCATGATGAAGAAGAAGGAGCCCGAAGAACAAGTGCCCCTCTCACCCACGTCGTGAGGGCCTTCGTTCGGGCTCTATACACGGCTGTCCGTGTACACCGTCCTATCAACGCGGTCTTTTAAGATTCGCTTTTGAAATGAACTGCCTGATGAAAATGTTAGCGGAACGTATCCCTTAGTAATTTAGTGACGCCTGTCGAAATGTATTAATAAATAAATTACCTCTCACTGTTGTCAATCTTCCTTGCTACCAGAGCAGCGCTTCATAGCCTCATTATTGTCATCATCATCATCAGCCCGACTACGCCCACTGCAAGGCAAAGGACCTCTCCCGTGTTTCCACCAATCAATCCGGTCCCGGTCCTGTGCTAGCTGCTGCCACGTTACACCAGCAAACTTCTTAAATCTCATCTGCCCAACCTAACTTTCTGTTTCTCCTTCGAGCGTTTGCCTTCTCTTTGGAATCCTAGTCCGTTGACTAATAATCACGAGCGATTACCATGCCTATGCGCTACGTGCACTCTCATGTCCATTTCTTCCACATCAAAGCCCCCATATCAGCGGTTTGAAAGGGGTGCCATAAAAGATTACACATTGCACAGCTGGCAATGTTGAAATGCATTGTGCCCGCTGCAGTGCCTGCCTTCTGTTCGCTATCCCGCGAACGCTATCCTCTAACGCCGCCACTGGTCGACCTTCCGAAACTGTGCGAACACCGCGCAACTGCAACGAAGTTTAAATCTGGGACGAGATTACATTCGTTGCAAGAAGCAGCACAACAGGGGCCGATAAACAGTCCACAGGACGTGTTCTTAACTAACACCTAATTTTGTTACGTGACTCAATAGAATTCGCGCCGCGGCAAATCAGTCCGGGCTAAATTGTAAATTTACGGTCGAGAAAATGTAACACACATATTGAAACTTTAAAAAATCGGCTCATGCAACGCATTGGTATAACAACGGTTATGCCTAGCACTTCTCCGGTAGCCGTGTCTATCAAGAGGGGTCTTGCAGAACATTGCAACATCATCCTACATGCAAAGGCGTAAAATTGTGATTTTGGAAGTGACCGTGTTTCGGACAGCAGCTAGTCAACTGCCCACAAATTAATATTGCACCCCTAATGGTGTTTCCTCGTGTCCATGCGTCAGCTCCTTGCACCCATCGAAAAGAAGCGTTCAGCAATTTTACGCACCAACGGGAAAGGCCCCTTTGGTGTAGTCACACGCTTTGGACACCCTAGATTTGCCTTTTTTTTTTTTTGCGATATTCACTGGCCCTTTTCCATGATGAACACTGCCGGCCGGTCTTGATCGCAGACCGGCCACCAGGGCTCTTTACGCTATCACGGTTAAGTATCTTGACCCCTTGTTGCCCCTTGTACTGGATTACAGCCTCACTGCACAATAACAACAACAACAACAACAACAACAATAATAATAATAGTAATAATAATAATAATAATAATAATAATAATAATAATAATAATGACAATATATCTGGCGTTTTACGTCCCAAAATCATATGATTATGACAGACGTCTTAGCGGAGGGCTCCGGAAATTTCGACCATCTGGTGTTCTAGAACGTGCACTGACATCGCACAGTACACGGGCATCTAGCATTTTGCCTCCATCAAAATGGGACCGCCGCGGCCGGGATCGAACCCGCGACCTTCGGGTCAGCAGCCGAGCACAATATCCAGTGCTTCCACCGCGGCGGACGCCTCACCACTTTTGCCGCCAAAAAGCTTGCAGTGTCTTTAAGGGGGGGTCGCAGGAGGGCCGAGCAGGATATTGAACGAGAGGCGCGAAGGTAGAAAGGAAACAAAGGCAGCCCGAGGCTACCAGAAAAAGGTGTGGTCGACTACCCTATGCTGGAAAAATGTGAAAGGAGAATAAAAATTGACAGATAGGAGGGAGGAAAGATGGAAATGTGCAGAAGCGTAGGGAAAAAAATTGGCCGCGTATCTGCGTGCTTCGCTGCAAATGTCGTCGAAAGACGATAGTCTTGTGCCGTCCGTACTACTATGTTTTGCCTTGCCTCAGACAGCGCCTACTCTAGGTTAAATTGGCCCCATCTGGCTGGCATTGATAAAATAGAGGAGGCGCTGCGCGAGATATGGACGCCATCGAAAACCATGAGCTTGTGCTGAACCAAGGGCCAGTGCCAGCGGCAGCACTTTATCGTCGGCACAGGGCTTTTTCGTGCAAAGCGTAGCAGTTCGTGTACAGCGTCGCATTTTCAGCACAGCCTAAAAAACACTAGGGTCTTTAGAATTACGTATCTGTGTATTTTCTAATAAAAGAACACACGACCTGATACTTACATATTAATGTTGCGCCTCAGGTACGCGTAGTATTTGCTTTTTGATCGAATATGTTCACAAGTGTGAACGCAAACACCAGTTCAAGATGGCTGGGCGTTCAGAAATTAGTTAAACTTTGGCCAAGTAGCTAGCTGAATCGGGTGACAGACAGACAGATAGACAGACAGACCAAAATTTTTGCGTTTAAGTATCCCAAGAAAGACTATCGTCTTTAATAACTGCACAGTGCCAGTGATGAGCTGCAGCATGCTGCCCGAAGGGCAGCATGGGAGCTTGTAATGGGCGCGACTGTGGGGCTCATAATGGGCAGCTCAAATCGGCGTCAACGCTGCACAGTGGCGCCTCCATAGAAAACAATCGGTGACACAAGCACTGTTTTGTCTACTGGTATTTCCAAAACCAATTTCACATTTTCCGGGTGTCAGTGTAGGCTTCAAGCTACTTCAACCATCAGTAGCGTAGCCAGAAATTGTTTTCGGGGGGGGGGGGGGGGTTCAACCATACTTTATGTATGTTCGTGCGTGCGTTTGTATGTGTACGTGCATATATACGCAAGCAAAACTGAAAAAATTTCGGGGGGGCGGGTTGAACCCCCCAACCTCCCCCCCCCTTGGGTACGCCACTGTCAACCATAACCAACGTGTTGTAACTCGTACTGAGCGGCGCCGTACTTCTCTACGTGATTGGAATGACTTTTGGGTAGTGTTCAAGTTTCGATTTCTGCCCACAACAAGCTGCGTGTAGGCTTTGTGCCAAGATCAACCGGCGAATCATGCACGGCAAAGCTTGGGGTAGACTCACATTTATTCATTCTGATGAGTGCCCGGAGAAAGGGGGCTACGACGATATGCATGCCACAGTGAGATGGTGTCATTGCCGTCCGTCCACAGCAATAAGGTTTCATTGCACTTCCTGGTCACCTTTTAGGCAGTGACCTTCCTTGCAGGTTCCCCTCGTAGAAGGGTTTCTGCACATCGTAAAATATAGAACCCTGACGAACCAGGAAAAATGGTGAAATATCAGCTCAAGGCAAGCAAAAGATCAGCTTCTTTGCTGGATTGTTAATAAGTTCCACTGAACGCGCATTCTGCTCGCGTAGGACAGAAACTAGTTAATTTGGCAAGCTATCCCGAACACACACATAATAGAAAAAAAAATAAGTGAACGAGTACTTCACCAGGGGGTCGCACACACGGGTGCATTAATTAGCAGGGGCATGCACTCACAGAAAAGCTGTCGATGAGAATGCACATCATTTCCACATCTTAAAATAATCGTATGCTTTGAAACAGACTCGCGAAGCTGTCGATTATTATTATCATTACCGTATTCAAACAACACCGCAATGTCTCAGTCCTACGTTTGAGTATTTTTTTTTTGCTATCCTTTCAGGGCCTCATTAAAGGTTTTTTTTTCTTTTCAATCCACCGAAATGTCCAGCACTCGTGCGCATATGACAGACCAAGATAGGAAGGAGCGGAAAACGGTCGATCACCAGCATTAGTTCATGTGGGAAGAAACTTCGATAAATGTTAGCGACATTTGAAAAAATGTTTACTAGCATGACTTCACAAGCAGCGCAGCGAATCAGAGTGGGAAAAAACGTATTCAGACAGATCTCTTACAATAGCGTTGAGATGATTAGATGGCAAAAGCCTGAGTGTTGATGCGCTCAAGACAGAAACGTCCCCTTACATTCCCAGAATTTGGGGACATATGTACGTGGCGCCATCTCTCGGCGGCAGCAATGGCGCCTCGCCGTAACTGAATGGGAAATAGGCGAAAAAAATCATATCTGACGAAAAAAAGCTATAGTTACCAAAAAGAACTCCCGGTTTTATGCAGAAAAGACCCGCTGAAGTATTTCGGTAAAATTGCAGTATCGTACTACAAAGCGTGTGGCTGCCCAGGACAGCTGAACGCCCCCCCCATCATAAACCCATGGGTCACCATTGTACAGTGATAAACACTCAGAAAAGCCGCGCGATTTGTAGTGCGACACTGCAATTTTACCAGAATGTTCCAGAGGGACTCTCCTGAATATAACGTGGAGTCCTTTCCGGTAACTGTCTTTTTTTTTTTCGTCAGACATGATTCTTTCGTTCGCCCCTTTCCCCTTCAGTTACGGCCGGCCGCCGCTGCGACCTGCAAGAGATGGCGCTACTTCAACATGTCCCAGAATCTTGTTCATGGAATCCGAAGAGCCGTTGGGCTCGTCGTGGCTCATTTCGTACTTGTCGAGCCTCCTCTGGCATTGCACACTTCTTAGGCGTACCACACAATCCCTCGGCCCTGGGCCAGCGTCTTGCATAGCACGCTCTTTCCGTGTTATTTCATTGCCGTTAGTAAACCGAGTCACGCAAACGCAGCTTTTTCAAGCGAAGCTTGCATTGACTGATCTGTGGAAGCTGGTGGTATTCCAAAAGCCCACCGCGGCAGAAAAAAACGCGTGACGTGCTCACGCGACAAGCCTCTTCACCCACAGCTGTTGCGCACCAAAGGAATAATATATATATAAACTACTTCAACCCGTCACCTGAGGCGCCATCATCATCGACGTGTTGTGGGACGAGACAGGGGTTAATCCCCTCTTCCCACCGCCTCGCCTGAAGGAAACGGCTGGACTAACCTTAAATAAACTTTATTCATACATTCAACTTTTTTTCCGGGTTTGGGGTTTGGACCCGGATCCTTCCCCGGTCCGAAAGCGACAGCCTTGAACACCGGGCCACGCGCCCGTGCTTTCCCAATGTGGGCTGAACTGAAGCAAACGAATGAGTTCTACCGGAGATGCAAAAGAACAAATAGGTAGCAGTATATTTGGTATGGGTGCTTCGTTGAAGTATTTCGTGTTGGTAAACTAAAATCGATCTGCTGGACAACGCGTAAGGTCGATGTTTGCACATTTCAGGAAAATTGCGACTTCGAGAAAATTTAATTGGCCTTTTCCAGGAGAGTAGCCTGCGCATGCGCAGCGGTGGTGACGCGGCTAGGAATAAGGAATGAAAAAAATCTCTGATATTCCTCAGACGCGTACGGCTGCTGATCCTTTGCTCGCGTTTTCTAATGTGTCGTATAGTTGTGAGCAGTCAGCTGTTGGGCCTCAGCTTCAACAGGTTGGCTCAACAGGTTTTTTTTTTTTTTCACGCAGTTTGTTCTCGGACCATACAATTTCTTTTAATAATTATTCCTTTAGTACACCTACAGCGTCCACCTTTGGTGTTATTGTCATTAGGTTCTAGTTAAGAGGAATACAAAATCATTATTTAAGTATTAAAGTATGTAAGTACCAGAGCCAACACTAGTATATTATGATTCATTCCGCAGCGGAACGTTGGCCTAATTTAGACTTCCTGAGGCTATTTACTGCGTGCCCCAACCAAAGTATGCGAGAGTCTTTCCTGCGTTTTCACTTTCATCGAAACGCGGCCGCAGCGGCCGTGCACTGAACATGCGCCCTGATGTGCTACCGCACATATATCCACTTAGTCATCGCGGTGGGTGACATGAATTCAGTGCTCCAAGAATACGTACATTCTCACTGCACCTTTGTCGTAATGCTCCTAGAACAAATGAAAAAAACTTGTACCACCTCCCCGAAGGGAACCCTGATGGGATGCGAAGCAGCAGCGGTGCGCACGGCGTTGACCCGGTTGAAGCGGGCGTCACCGCAGATAAACGAGCCGAAAGAGTGTTTCCACTCGACGTGCGGTCGAGCGTTACGGGCGGTGGAGAGGGTGTAAGCGAGAGAGAAGTGACGCGTTCAGAGGTGTTGCGAGCGGGCGGAGCAGCCGGCAGCTGCGGGCGCTGCCGCGAGCATGCTGCGGGAAGGGTGAGGGAGAGAGTGACGTCAGCGCGCACCTGCGAGGGAAGCGTGCGAGGGGGCGTGACGTCAACGCGCAGCTGTGGCGTGACCTACTTGGCAACGCTCCAACACTTACGGCGAGGGGAACGCGTTGCGGCGCATTCGTACGGACGCACGTAACGTACGGCGTGACACACGTGAGTCAAAGAGCTGCTTCGCATCTAATATTGTATTCTCACCCAGCATGCAGTTCCGTCGTCTTCATGTTCAAGTTTCAGTGGAAATTCTTTGCAGGGGTAGCGGCAGCCTAGAGAACGACCAAGAATTCTGCAATAAAATAATGCAACGCTGCAGATATATTTCGCTGTTCATAAGCGAGCGGCATAGAGGGTAGAGTTTTGTGAAGATCGAATTGCCGAACCAGTCCTGAAAGCAAATGCGTTAGCGAAGACGGTCACTTGATTACATTAAGTGTGACTGAAAAATCTTTGTGGGATGTTGCTTTATAGAGTTGGAAGCGACTTCCGGGTTAACCTGCGCGACGAATATTAAGTGCACATACGAAATTTTACGCAGACTTAGCGCTATTGTGGCGATGCAACCACTGCCACAACCTGAGCAGTCATCGCTGAGCAGTCATCGTGCTGTCACTGCTGCTGTAACGGTGACCAGAGCTTAGTCAAGCTGCGTAAGCGCTGCTTTTTTCTCTGGTACCCTATTTTCGCATTTACAATGCACTGTATTGTCTACTGCGAAAAGGTAAAATTTGGATTGATTGATTGATTGATTCATTGATCCCGGCGGTGCGCACGGTTTACGCACACCCGCTTGCTCGCATGGCCCGTCGCGGTTTCTTTATTCGTCGTTATGTCCCGCCGGCTTCCTAAGGCGAAATCCTTAGATGCCTCATCAAACGCGACAATTGACCGTCGGCGGCGTCGGCGCCAACACGAGTGATGCAAAAATCATCACCACGTGCGGAAGTTACCATGACGTCACAGATCGACAGAATTCGTGACGTCATCGTAACGTTACCATGACGTCACACCGTGGCGTCATTACCATGACGTCGTCGCTTCGTCAAAGATAGGCCGGCTCCTGAGGCACGGCAAAAACCACTTGAGCTGCACAACGCTTGCAATGCCTCCAATCCTGGCAGGCAATGCAAAAAAAAGCCACGCGTATCTGCGAAGTGAATTCTGATGATGAGGCGAAGCAGTGTGCGTCGGATCATGAATCGTGGCCTTCTATTTTGTTCTGGTTAACAGACTTTATTTTGTTCTTGTTAACCTTTTGTTTTGTCATATTCTTTGACTGATGGGCGGTTAAATGTCTGTGTTTTTACTGTGTTGTGGCCTTTTATTTTGTTTGTTCCGGTTAACAGCCTTTTCATAACCTTTTTGTTGTTCACAGATGTTTCGGTTTGTTCACATGCACCTGAGCTACATATGCTGTCGACGCCGGACGGCGGTTTGCGGACATTGTGGGGTGCTTCGCCCCTAAAAATTGAAGGACACTTTGTAAATTCCAAAGTGTGTTCGGCGAAAGCCTGTGGCCATTCGACTGACTATGCCATGTATTTTTCCTTCTTTTTTTTTCTTTTTTTACACTTTCTTCAGCAATCGCCTGATTGATGAGAGAGTGTAAGAGGGAGAGGGCACAGCTGTGGCGGTGCAACTGTTGCTATGGGCCGCTGTGCCATCACGTGACTGCTGAGAGAGTGTGAGGGGGGAGAGGCCACAGCTGGCACCGTTGAAGGGCACGGACGGACGGACGCGATTATGAGACATTAGAGGCTTTCGCCTTAAAACCACGTTAGGTGCAGCAAGCTTTCGGAGGGGGGCGGGGATGGGGCAGGATAAGTACATCGACTGTGAAGAAAAATTACACCATCTCCCGCTAAAGGGAACCATGTGTAGATGTGAAGCAGCTGGCGCTAGCGCTTACACTGGCGGCGGCGTTGACGCTGGCGCTCATCGCAGCTTTGCGTAGGAGAGAAAACTGGGGAGGCGCAAAGCACGCAGTGATGGAGCGGTGTTTCCTACTGGAACATGCCAATCGCTGCTAATGGGCAATGAGAGACAGAAGACTCCGACTGGACACAGAGACCCGCAGTCCGCTTTTAGTTAACGCGCACACTGCGAATTTTTTATTGTTCAACAACGCACAAGAGAAATCTCCCACCGGCACCACCTTGCAGGTCAAAATCCATTGCCATATATACGGAGTGGCCAGTGAACGGTTGTGCAGCGCGAGCAGTGGGTTTTTTCAACCAAGAAACTCGCTAGCAGACGCTGCCTGCGTCGGCGTCGCGAGGCGAGAGAGGGGGGGAGCGTAGGAGAGGAGAGAGGAGGGGACGCGCATGCGCAGTGGGAGTGTGGACGCCGCGGGCAGAGATGCCTAGAGGAGAGAGGGGGGAGCGTAGGAGGGGAGAGAGGAGGGGAGGCGCATGCGCAGTGAGGGTGTGGTTGCCGCGGGGAGGGATGCCTAGAGGAGAGAAAGGGGGAAAGGAGGTTTTTTTATTTTTTTAAAGGGTTTGCGCATGCGCAGTATGGGAGGGCACGCGGCACACCACGACCACCACCACCGGATTAAGCTTCGCCATAAGATGCTTCACATCTAAAAACAAGACATATATTTCGACTTCGAGTCGTCTTAGGCGAGTGCATAAAAGACCCTGTAGGCACTCTACTGTAGGTTTTCTAAGGCTTCGCCACGTACGTTCTAAGATACGTGGAACGGCATACATGATTAGATTGGAACCGTCGTAGTCAGGGGGCGCAGCCAGAAATTATTATTTTTTTTTTTTTGGGGGGGGGGGCACCTTTTTGATTTTATGGGGTGGGCGCGGGCCCGGTGTCCCACCCCCTGGCTACGCCACTGGTCATAGTTGCTCGGATTCGGCGTATCGATTTTTGTGGCGCTTAATCGAAGGGACGTCGGGAGTCCCCGCTATCAATCGCTTGCAACTTGATTAAGCTTCTTGCTTACTTCAGGCGTTTTACGGGCCAAAACCGCGATGTGGTCATGAGGCACGCCGTAGCAGGGGACTGCGGATTAATTTTGACTACCCGGGTTTCTCTGACGAGCACCTGAATCTTAGTACGCGGGTGTTCTTAGATTGTGCCCTCGCATAAAGCAGCCACCATGGCCGGCAACCGAACCCGCGTCCCGGAGCGTAGCAGTGCGACTCCTTCACCTGCTAAACTACCGCGGCGAGTTTTACAGCGAAAGCTGTTATGAGATCGCAACAAGGGTGCCGTAGTTGTCCGCCGCCGCCGCCGCCGGTTTCCGTAACCGCTATCGCACGAAATAAGAAAAAAAACTTAAGAAAAATGTTCAGGATGGAACGGGGTTACGAACCTAGGTCCGCTCCGTGCCAGCCCAGTGTTCTACCACTGAGCCATGCCTGTGCTCTAAAACCCGGAGCACAAAAACCCTATACAAGCATTATGTCGGGAAGGAACCGCGTTAAAAAGCGCAATATAACGTGGCAGAAGAGTGAAACGACAACCAGGCGTCACAGAATGCCATTTGTGTAACCAGGCGTCACACAATATGAATTGCATTACGAGGGGGTCGTTGAATGCTTCCAACCCATTACAAAGGGCTCAGCCATAATTCTTCGTCGTCATCAGCCACCGAATCAATTATTGGAGTAGTGGGTACCTTGCAAGCGTACTTGTATTAGCAGCCCCAAGATAGATTGCAATGGGTTTTAGAAATGGTGCTCTCCCAGCTTTCGCTGTGACTGTGCTGCGCGTTCCGCGCAGGCCTGGCGGTTTTATGTTTTAGATGTGAAGCATCTTATGGCGAAGCTTAATCCGGTGGTGGTGGTGTGCGGCGTGGCCTCCCTTACTGCGCATGCGCAAACACTTAAAAAAAATAAATAAACCTCCTTTCCCCCTCTCTCTCCTCTAGGCATCCTTCCCCGCGGCAACCACACCCTCACTGCGCATGCGCCTCCCCTCCTCTCTCCCTTCCTACGCTCCCCCCCTCTCTCCTCTAGGCATCCCTGCCCGCGGCGTCCATACTCCGCATGCCCATCCCCCCCTCTCTCTCCTCTCCTACGCTCCCCCTCTCTCCTCTAGGCATCCCTGACCGTGGCGTCCACACTCCCACTGCACATGCGCGTCCCCTCCTCTCCTCTCCTACGCTCCCCCCCTCTAGGCATCCCTGCCCGCGGCGTCCACACTCCCACTGCGCATGCCCGCCCCCCCTCTCTCTCCTCTCCTACGCTCCCCCCCTCTAGGCATCTCTGCCCGCGGCGTCCACACCCCACTGCGCATGCCCGTCCCCCCCTCTCTCTCCTCTCCTACGCTCCCCCCCCTCTAGGCATCCCTGCCCGCGGCGTCCACACTCCCACTGCACATGCGCGTCCCCTCCTCTCTCTCCCCTCCTACGCTCCCCCCCCTCTAGGCATCCCCTGCCCGCGGCGTCCACATTCCCACTGCGCATGCGCGCCCCCCTCCTCTCTCTCCCCTCCTACGCTCCCCCCTCTCGGCATCCCTGCCCGCGGCGTCCACACTCCCACTGCGCATGCCCGTCCCCCCCCCTCTCTCTCATCTCCTACGCTCCCCCCTCTCGGCATCCCTGCCCGCGGCGTCCACACTCCCACTGCGCATGCGCGTCCCCTCCTCTCTCTCCTCTCCTACGCTCCCCCTCTCGCCTCGCGACGCCGACGCAGGCAGCGTCTGCTAGCGAGTTTCTGTTTAGAAAAAATTTATTTACACTATGTACAGAGCATAAATTATGCATGACATATCAGTGCACAGGGATACAATTCACATTTTCACCATTGTACATCACAAAAACTAAAACTAACACTTTCCCATAGGGCGAACAACAGAAGTCAGATCAGCATAACAAAAAATGCACATAGCTGACAAATGACACAATACAGAACAGGTCGAAAGGGTAAGGAGACAAGTACACCAACTCCGACCCGATGGTGCGGCCTAGCACCATGTAGGCCGAAAAATAAGTTGGACTCGTTCATTCTGAACGTCGACAAAAGGGCATGAACAATGGCGCAGAAACTCGCGCTCTCCCAAAAAGAAAAGCTCCTCCGAGAGAAACGCGAGGATCTCGCGCCAAAACCGGCTGCTCGCGCTGCACAACCGTTCACTGGCCACACCGTATATATGGCAATGGATTTTGACCTGCAAGGTGGTGCCGGTGGGAGATTTCTCCTGTGCGTTGCTGAACAATAAAAATTCGCAGCGTGCGCGTTAACTAAAAGCGGACTGCCGGTCTCTGTGTCCAGTCGGAGTCTTCTGTCTCTCATTGCCCATTAGCAGGGATTGGCATGTTCCAGTAGGAAACACCGCTCCATCACTGCGTGCTTTGCGCCTCCCCAGTTTTCTCTCCTGCGCAACGCTGCGATGAGCGCCAGCGTCAACGCCGCCGCCAGTGTAAGCGTTAGCGCCCGCTGCTTCACATCTACACATGGTTCCCTTTAGCGGGACATGGTGTAATTTTTTTACTGGACTTTTCATGTGCGCGTAAAGATGCGAGCGACTCACTTTTTCTGCTCGATGAGTCGTCGGCATTTGTTCGTGCCAGCGTCAGCGTCTGGAAACGTGAGAAAATTTCGATATGTTTCGAGCTACGTGGGCTTGTAAGGTTCGTAATCATGCTGCTGTTTCAGCAAGGTTGTGTCAAGCGCACACACACACACACACACACACACACACACACACACACACACACATATATATATATATATATATATATATATATATATATATATATATATATATATATATATATGTATATGTATAAATACCGAAGGAACAAAGGGCTTCTAGGTCCGGTGCAATATTCACAAAAAAGTCAAACAGACGCGCGCGAAGCAGTTTTATTTACGTTTCGCTCGGACCCCGAGCGAAACGTAAATAAATCTGCTTCGCACGCGTCTGTTTGACTTTTTTGTATATATATATATATATATATATATATATATATATATATATATATATATATATATATATATATATATATATAAAGATATATATATATATATATATATATATATATATATATATATATATATATATATATATATATATATATATATATATTGCCGGACAGAATTAAACAGGGCACTAACCTGCATATATGAAATAATCCGACGTTGCTTAACAGCGTTACAACTTTTCTTTTGAATGCTTTTCGCTGGAGTTACTATTTGAAAGGTTAATTCAAGCAATCTTTGTTAATTACCCAGCTTGGCGGATCGACAAAAAATATCATCATGGTCGTTCTGCATACGGCTCAAAACAATACTGGGCCAATTCAACACGCGTACCGCGTATGTTTATTCTTATTTGCGTTTTTTTTGCCTCTTTGCATATTAGGATACTTGGCGCAAGTTAGCTTAAACACCCTAGTAACGAAAACTGATAGACCACTTCGAAAGAAAGGAATCTCTTGAGATCGAACTACGCCGGTTGGCAAATATTGATCTATGCTGTAACATAGCTGAGCGCTTTGGTGAAGAATAGAGAGAGGAGCCGACAGATTATATGAAGGAGGTATCGCGATCGAAAAGCTAGCAACCCTACCATCAATTCGTCATGACGTCAAGCGTACAGAAGTGACATGACAGAGTATTAGTGTAAGGCTAAATAGTCTACATTAGGGATTAATCATTCATGAAATAATTTTTTAAAATATAGGCCCACATCTCACATATATTTACTCGCATATACCCTAATACTTTCATAGCAACGGCTGAATTCATTAATTAGCCCACATAATCCGTCTTATCTTGAAGTAGAGGCCTATTTATAATCTAGTCAGGGCCGCAATGGCAATAAAATATTTTTAACAAGCCTTGGTCGTTTACATTTTCAGTAACACTGCTTCTTTAGGTTGGCACATAAAAAGGAAATCAATAATAAAAAATAAACTCCGAGCGATTCGCGTTTTACTCTTCACCAGTACATTTTTCGGGTGGCCTGTTTGACAAAACCAAGCACAACCTGTACTATAACTGTTGGGGCTTAACGTTCCAAAACCACCATATGATTATGAGAGGCGCCTAGGTGGAGGGCTCCGGAAATTTCGACCACCTGGGGTCATTTAACGTGCCCCTAAATCGGAGTACACGGGCGTCAAGCAGTTTCGCCCCCCATCGAAAATGAGGCCGCCGTGGCTGGGATTCGATCCCGCAGTCGGCACAACCTCTACGTCTCGAACGCATTTAATAAGATATGTTCATCGTGGGGAACTGTGTCGACAGTGTAGGACATCTTGTTGGTAATCCCTTCCGTTCGTGCTCTCGTGCGTGCGACGTGGACGTACTTACCTGCGCAGTGGCACGCCGCGCAGAAGTTGAGTATCAGAACAGAAATCACCAGCACCGCAACCTTCCTCATGATCGCTCGCCGTGTGGTAAATAGCGCTGAGAGGCGTATACGTGCCCAGAAGCTCACATCAAATGTTTCTATACTTCTGGCAACGCGTGCAGATCGTAAGGTACGCCTACACACCCCTCCTCTTTACTTTTTTCCAACTTTGATGCAACCCGTAATCAATGTGAACTTGAGGTCTCATCGAACATTCGACAGGTGTATAAATAGCTCTAGCTAGAGGCCAAGGTTGGCTTCCGGTCCGGTTCGGCGGAGGGAGTGGAGTTCTTTTCACGGGTGAAATGATTGATCTATGCCGCTCCTCATTTATGCGAGGATCTCTCACACAGGAGCTACGCGGTTGCCTATATAACCCTGATATTCACAACGTGAGCTTTAACCCACAGACAGAGACCTAAGCGTATATGGCATTCAAATATGGTTCCACGCCGCCAGAAATCCTCTTTCGTCGAAGTGCAAGTGCGAAGCACACAAGACACCGATCTATTTGAGCTGCGTGCTAAAAGCTTTTTCTATACTTCTGGAATGTTTGAGGAATGTTTGCTATTTACCTCTATTTCTTTCCTCCTATTAGGAAAGCAAGAAACACCAGTGATTGTTGACGCACATGGGGAGCTCGACCTAATATAACATTACTGGCGGATTAAAAAAAAGGCGGGAACAACAAGAACTCCAGCGGGCCGAATTAATACTGCGCTGTGCACCGTATAGCTTCCCTCATTCCAAGGAGTCGGCCTCTCCAGTATTCATTTTGGTTCAACGTCAAATGGAGTTTTCAGGAGCCTTTTTTTTCCTTTGGAAACATCTCTTTAGTGAAAACATATTTTACGATGCAATGAAATTCCCAGTTTAACTACCTTTTTTTTTATTAGCGTCATTCACCTTTTGATGTCCCCGTAGTCTAAGAAAAACCATCATTGCGAAAAGAAAGAAAGAAAGAAAGAAAGAAAGAAAGAAAGAAAGAAAGAAAGAAAGAAAGAAAGAAAGAAAGAAAGAAAGAAAGAAAGAAAGAAAGAAAGAAAGAAAGAAAGAAAGAAAGAAAGAAAGAAAGCTAGCGTGTCCTCAGGCACGGCCTTCATTTAAGCTCGCCATTTACCACCACAAAAAGAGAGCAATCGCTGTTGCGGAATCGCAATTCGTTCACGCAGCATTCTTATTGATGTTGCAATCGATCATCGCGGGGCTCTCTTGAAGGAAACATTTGTAAACCCAGTAACTATCTAACTTGGCAACAGTAAAGTGGATCATCTCGTCTACCTTCCTCAGTCGTTGATATGAATGGGGTTGATTACTATTAAGAAATCAAAAACAAAAAGAAATGGCAGATCATTCTGGCAGTCGATGTCATGCGAATTTTTGTATTGGTTTGAATCACGCGTTGAGAGTTGGACTGACTTCCTTTGTGCATTTTGAGTAGTTATGGGTGTATCGTGAGCAGGACCCGTAGCGAGAAATATTTTTCGTGGCGAGGGGGGAAGCTTCTATAGGACCCTCCCCCCTCCTTGGTTACGGGATTGATCGTGGGCTTCCCAGGAACGTCGACTATACTAACGCCCAAAGAGGGTATCATGTGGTCCGACGTCACGTCACACCACATGATAGCCCTTTGGGCACGGATGTCAGTTTTGTCGAAATGAACTGCCCGCTACGGTGCGATGATGTGCACTTCATAAGAAGCTGTTCTTACCATGTTCCTCCTGGGTTGAGCAATGGTTGGCCATAGCTTCGGCAGTTAATATGCAATGTTTATTTCATTGTTAGAAATGCCGATAGCGAACACTGCAACCACAGTTGAGGTTGCCGCGATGTGACGCCGTTATGGTCTTCTTTCGTAAAGAGTTTCAAGCACTGGCGTAGCTCTGTGGATGGATAAGTGACTGCTACGCAGAATGAGTGGGTTCGACTCCGGCACTAACCGTGATTTTCAATCTTTCTGTCCCTCTGACATTTCCCTCACCGACAACGCTGCCGACGCGCACCCCGCATTTCGGCGACATAAGCTCCATAACGCGATTGCGTAAAGGTTTTTTAAAGTCTGCTATCGCTGTTCTTGGATTGATACAAACTGTGAATCACCTGTGGCTCAAACACCCGCATTTCATGGGACATGTTTACGGGTATGTGCCACACGTGACTGACGGAAAGGGCTGGTGTTCTTTAGGGTGCACCTAAATCTAAGCACACGGGCAGTGGCGTAGCCAGGGGAGTGGCACGCCGGGCCCGTGCCTCCCCCCGAAATATTTTTCACCATGGCATACTGGGTACAAAATGACACTCGACCACATCTGCCCAAGGGGCGAAGGCAGAATTTTATTTTTTTTTTTCGGTTCCTTGATCTGAAGGGGGGGCGCGGGCAGGCAAATGGTCATTTTGCGCTATGTGTGCCCTGGCGAAAAAGAATTTCGGGGAGGGGGAGCACGGGCCCGGTGTGTCAACCCCTGGCTACGCTACTGCATCTGCCTACCCGGTCCCCCCTTCAGATCAAGGTGGTGCCCCCCCCCTCCCGAAAATAATTTTCTCTACGCCCCTGCACATGGGCCTCGAGTATTTCGCCTTCTTCGAAATGCGACCGCCGAGGCGGGATCGAACCCGCGACCTTCGGATCAGAAGCCGAACGCCATAAACACTGCTCCACCGGCGGCGCGGCCGACGCAAACGGTCAAGGTGCCTTTGGTTCACTAAGCAACGCTTCGCATTTAAAAAAACAGCAGCACACCACACATGCGATTTGCGATTGGCGTACACGTACAGCCATCGGTACTATTGGCTCGGCTGTCCACCAAATTGCGAAATGGAACAAACTCACCCTAAATCTTACTACAACGGTGCCGTCAATCTCGATGTCCTTAACTAAAAATTGTGTGTGCGTGCGTGTGTGTGTGTGTGTGTGTGTGCGTGTTTGTGTGTGTGTGCGTGTGTGTGCGTGTTTGTGTGCGCGCGTGTGTGTGTGCGGGGGGGGGGGTGCGTGTGCGCGTTTGTGCGTACGTGTTTGTGTGTGTGTGCGTGCGTGCGTGCGTGCGTGCGCGTGTTTGAGTGTGTCAAGATGACGGTACTTTACATATTTTCCATGCCACTACTGCAGTGCCACGTGTTGTAGGCTTGATGTGCGAGGAAGGGAAGGACGAGGCAGTATTTTGATGAGAGGCGACTAATAATTTTAACCATCACGCTGCTCAGCAGCGGGAATAACGTCACCCGCACTCGTTTACAAACGATAACGAGGGTTAAGTTACTACATATATGATGATGATAATGATAGACCCGCCAATCCCGCTGAAAACGACAAAAGGAGCAATGTTGCACGCCGGCTTCGGAATAACTTCAGTGACTGATTCCAGCGTACGCGTTCGCGACTATATCAGTACGAGGCTTTCGCCCAACGGCACAATGCCAGCGGACGCTTCCCGGGTTGCGACTTTTTTTCCGGATGACCGCGTCCTGCTGTAATAGGGGTCATGCATAATGCATGTGGACGTGGCGTCTACAAACGAGCACGCGTCCCGGGATAGACGCAGTTTGTCTACGGGGTTTCAGGTATCAGCGAGAAAAGGAAAATTGAGAAACTTACTTCCCTATGGGCGATTGTGAAACCGGATAATCTCACACGACTGAACTGGCTCCCCGCTTTCACGAAAAAAAAAAGAGGGGGAGGGAGGGCGGAAGAATAAGGAAAAAAACGAAGCAGCCTTTACGCAACGGCTTTCGTAAGATCGAATTCGAGCCGTTTTTGACGATGAACAAACAAGTAGTGAATGCGACCAGCCAATGGGAAATATTATTTACGAACGAAAGCTTTTACGAATTCGGTCCCAAACCGATATGGTGCAAGCACTTGAAAATTTCAGAGGTGTTTCCCCGCGCACACAAACTTAAAAAAAATGTCTGAATCTCACATTAATGTTGGTAGATCTGGAAGCAGATCGGTAAATATACAAATCCGTGATTAGGCATTGTTCAACAAGAAATATAGCTGGAGGCGGCGTTTTTACGAGGACGTTTGTCTTCGTCAAGGCAGCAAGGAAAAAAGAGTTCACTTTTCCAAACGTTGCCTCTAACTGCATTCGTACGTTGCTCCGTAATGTCATAACACTTCAAAACCTCCGTATTTCCCCGTCTTCGGTGGCATTGCAGGAACGAAAAACAATTCACGTTAGTTCGGCCAAACTGTACGTTTCATCATTTGATGATTAGATCCGTTTAGTTTAAATACGCGTCATCAGTACGAGGTCCTGGAGATCACAACCTCACAAACTGTCCCTAGAGGTAATATAATATCACTTGGGCCCTCTTCATCCTTAACAGCTACCACAGAACGGCGAGTGTTACTAACACAAAAGCTTGTCGAAACCTCCCACTACAAGCGTGGCGGTTTGGGCTAGTTGGTAGGTCATGACGATTGTTATAGCGCGAGCTCAGAACGACGTCTTCTTGTCCTTTTGTCGTCGTTCTGAGCTCGCGCTATAACAATCGTCACTCCCACTGCACTATCTCGCCTTTGTTTTTTCTTCAGAATCAACCACCACAACTCACATTAACGTTCTATCTGTGTTTGACCGCAACCAGGCATCTCATCTCTCATTGAACCACCGGTAAAATGTT
>JALIZH010017542.1:0-36237 GCA_030522465.1 Rhipicephalus appendiculatus
GTGTTCCCCAATGTTGCCGCTACTACGCAAAGGGTCGCGTCTGTGTGTTTAGATTAATAATAATTAAAGAAATGCAGTCGCGAACTATTTCAGCATCCTGTCGCAAAAGCTTCGCTTTCGTGATTGCTGCGGAACGATCAGCAGTCGCGCCCACCGCGGCACTTGTGCAACGTTCAATATTCCCAGCGTGTATAACAAAAGCGAGGTTAATCCGATTCGTGACATTTGAGTCCAGACACAGCAGGAACGGCCATAACTACCTGTGTCCGCTAACCCGATGCTGGTGTTTTTTGTTGTTCTTAGCTGGCGCGTTAACCCGATGCACGTCGGCCCAATTTGTCTCCTGTTTCCCAGGCTTCAAGCTATTGCCGCGTAACGAGCTTGATATAACCAAGAGCGGTGGTTACGCGTTGGTTGTCAAGGCCCGATCCGTCATACTGCAGGAGCCAGTGCAGTGTAAACCGAGCTATCGTGGGGTCCTTTTACCGCCGTTTACATCATGACGTGGACAGTATGCGAGTTAGCTTTTTTGTTGTTAAAGGTTAAAGCTCTATAGAGCCAACTATCTAACTACCAAATAGCTATTGCGATTTGTTTTGCTGAAGCCCTTGAACTGCATTTGTCGTGTTGAATATTGAACCACTGCTACTGTTATAATACTTGAATCATTACTCTACTTTCCGTGCGAGGATTGTTGTAAACTACTGGCGCTTTTCTTCATTCCTTTGTAAAAAATCGTCCTAGCGCAACTGACGTATTATTGCACGTGGTGTCGGTATTGTTATGAAATATTTGTGTGCTGTGCTCCTTATTTTCTTTTTTTTTATAATTTAACTCCCGCATGAGTCATGCTGGCCTGCTGTATTGTGAAATAATTAAATAAGTAAACATTTAGCATGCAATATGCCTTACTTCTGTCTCTGCATAACTGAAACGCAGTGGATGTTTCTATGTTGTGACGGATGATAGGGAATTCCCCTACAAGCTCAAACTGTTGTGGTGATACCCGCGAGCACCATAATCATTGTCAAGTTCAAGAGAGTGCACTTGAAGCCATCGACAGCTGCATAATTCCGTGCTTTTCCGTATATACTTCATAACGCAGGAATCACCACAGTCAAGGCCCATCTGTTCTGACACTACATAAATCACCTTTCCAATGCTTTGTGTCATCACGTACCGAAGTTGCTGTCATAAGAATACATCTTTCCCTACGCTCTACGGGCAAAGAACATTGCGTAACGTAATAATATATACGGAGACACCGCGGCATATATGGTAACCACGACATGAGACCGTCCTATCAGCCAACAGTGGCATCCATTACGTAGAACTGTATATGTGACAAGAACTAAAGTAGCCACAGAGCTTCACCCTTTAGCACGTGAGCTTACAGTACACTGAAGCGCAGTCATTAATGTCCGTTCAGTCTAAAAACAAGGTAGTGTTATTCGCATATACGGCGTGCTGGAATGCCTTAATTATGTTAACATCATCACTAATCAAAATAAGAAAAAACTAAGGGCCTTGACACATTGTTTACCGGCACACTTTTTTTATTTTTAACGAAAATTAATCGTACTAATTACTCGTTGTAAACAACTGTTCACATAACGCGTAATCAAACTGACTGCAATACATCAAACGCCGTAATATGGTATTTTTTTGCGGCATTGTCTTGTGGTAAGTGAATTTACTAGCTTCAATTTAGGTCTAATTTATGCGCTTTGAGGAAATTGGAATAGATTCTAAGATACCCCTTATCAACAACCAGACAGACAGACAAATCGCCACTCCATTTTTATTTTGATTATAGCAAAGCCACTGTTTCGTACTGCTTAACTGCAAGAGGCTACGCTATGCAAGCCAGCACGAAATGATCACTACAGACATCGCTACCATTTATGTACTGCCGTCCAACGCAAGCTTTCCGTCGGCGAACAACCGTAGAATGCATTACCCAGGAGGGTCGGCCGGCACAGAAATCGAAAGGTCACAAGAGCGACTGTGTTCTTGCAAGTTCTTCGTTCGTGCGCTGTATACACTTGGTGGCTGTTTCCTATTCTCTTAACCGCAGAAGCTCTCTGTTTTCTGTTCGCCCTTTTCATCGACCGACCAGTGAGATCTCCGTTTTGCATCCCTTCCTATTCTCTAACGGAACCACTGCCCTTTCCTGTGCTTCTACCCTATCAGGTAGCGCGAAAAAAAAGGTCACAGTTTCGCCGCAAGGGTGAAGCAATGAATGTGATAGCAACTAATTGCCATTTCAAGCGAAGAACGGCAAGCAGATCGAAACTGGGAGCGCACTGCTCAAGCGCGAAGGACGCACGAAGCATACGCACCGGTATACACAGGACGAGCGTGAACTAACAAGTGTCACAGTTGTTGGTTCCCTGTGTTGGAACAGCTCGCTTCTTTCGGAAACGGGGCCTCTGCAGCGATTGAAGTGACCTTTGTGCGCTCTGTAACCTAAACGCAATCTTCCCGGCGAAAGCACACGGCATAAAACTGCCCCCATTCCCCCCCCACCCCAAGATAAGCGCGCGCGAGCGCACCCGGGAAAAAGGCGACTACGCCCTGCAGGTCTAAGTGCAAGTGTCATCCGTTGGCTCCCCGACGCGTTGGCTCCCCCAACGCGTTGCGACGCGTTGGGGAGCCAACGCGTCGCAACGAATGGGGCGCCGAGCGCGCACTTTGCGCTATCTCGCTGGTAAGGCAGAGAACACGCTGATATTCCCCCCCCGAGATCTGCGTACCGCCAGCGGCGAATGTTGTATATAAATAGCTCGCCGTTAGTATACTGTAGCATGTGCGTTCCTGTGGCGTTGCGGTTAGCGTCGCGCGCTGCAGAGCGAGAGGTCGCCCGTTCGATTCCGCGCGTCGGAAAATATTTTCTGAATTACTTTTCTTCGTGGCTTTTATATATATATATATATATATATATATATATATATATATATATATATATATATATATATATATATATATATATATATATAGGGAGCATGACGGCGACGGCGAAAAGCAGCCGAGAGTGTCCATATTGTCACGTGGTCGTGACGTCGACGAAGGCAGCAAGCGACGTGTCCAAAATGAAACTGTTTATTAGGCCGAACTTGTGGCCGGTAAACAGAAAGTAGAATTACAGCAATACACGCTGGCACTGATAGCGGCGAACAGAGCGTCGGCCGGTGATCAACTGAACATCGTTGGAGCGCGCCGGCTTTTATGCATCACGCGTCGAACATTCTAGCCTTATCACTGATCATCGCGCAAGCTCAGGAATAATCTCGAGTGGTCGCGTCTTGCGCGCAATCTTAACAAAACGATCTACAATAATGGCGAAGGTTCTAGAACAATAAGGCGCGGTTTGAGCTGAGCTTTGCTGACGGTCTTTGTGGGCGAAAACCGAATACAACAAAAGTGAAAATAAGAATAGCGCGTGGCAATATAATTGCTATCGCAATAAAAACGAACAAAGGCACGCCGCTTCCCTGCAAAGTGTGTATTGGCGATCTGCTACAACATTCCTTCAGGATAGTACCTAATAGTTCCTTTATCGATGCCGCGACTGCTCTCACTGCTCATGATCTTGTTCTATATATATATATATATATATATATATATATATATATATATATATATATATATATATATATATATATATATATATATATATATATATATATATATATGTATATATATATCTTTATCACTGTATGTATGTATGTTGCATACCACGCTCCAGCCTATGGAGCCTCGGTGTTGTTTCCCATACTTTGCGATTTTAGAACAAGGAGTCCGCTAGTGGCACAGACCTATAGCGCCACGTGAAATGACTGTACTTTACGTTTTTCTATGTCTTGTTATATGAATGGACTTATATGAGCTCTACCAAGCTGTTCATGATTTTTTTTTCATAGCTGTGCTTTTCACATATCCTATCATCCATGAAAAGGAGTAGGCAGTGCTATACGAAAGCGCCAACATCTCCTAAATAAATATCATATTAAAGAAACATTCATTCCTTCTTGCTTTGAATGTGACGTTATTGTATTTTCCATCCTTCTGGAGAAAAAAAATAAAGAAAAGCGTTAAACAAAATGTTGAGAAAATAAAAAGAGGAGGAACACTAAACTTAGCCTACGGGAAAAGAGAGAGAGTGAGAAATTATTAGAAGGCAGAGAGGTCGGCCTGAGCTTATGCGCTCTAGCCTGCTACTCTACACCGGGGGATAAGGGAAGGGGAAAAAAAGAGGGATGGAGGGTGATGATGGGGACAGGAAGAGGTGGTGCGTATGTACAGTAGCCACTTAGCACAGTAAAAATAGTACAAGAGTACAGGAAAGAATAAGGATAAAAAAACGCTAGAAGCAATGGGAAAAAAATACGAAAAGAATAACATATTCAGAAAAAATGGCGAGTTTATCGGCGGTTGATGAATGCCATACCAACAACCACATTCCCTAATTGTCGGGTATTCCGCCAAGCAGCTACTTCCCTGGCCCATACAAGGCAGCCATCAGGAGATATCTGGCTGACCCCCCCCCCCCCCTCACCCCCCTCTCTTGTTCTTTTGTTTTTGTGCGGATCTTTCTTGTCTTTTTTTTTCCTCTCTTTCTCTCTCTTTCCTGTAAGGAAACTTTCTGAGCCATAACTCTATGTTCTCTCTAAGTTTTTGTTCTGAAGTGCCACCGCCTTTTTCTTTTTTTTTTATTTATGTTCAATGGCCAGGGGGTTTGCGTTTTGTTCACGGTGTACACGTACCAACAATGAGGTTTTTAATTTCAAACACAGGAAAAAGGTGGTGAGTAAACAGACTTCTTTTCCGACCTTTTCATCGACAAGTATAACACACGGTTTTTCAAAGTTTTATTTTTGCTCTGTACATGTCAATTACGCCCTTAGAAGTAAACCTACGCAGATATTGTACTTGTATTACCACTCGTGCAAATACTGTACGAGTGCCGCTACTACTGTTTTGCGTGATGCGCTAAAAGAATCATTTGAACATTGTTGTTCCCTTTCATTTACTCGCCTCTGATCACTGGACTTCAACAGCTACTGCTGGAGACTAAATAACGTTGCTCCCCGACATTTCTTGCCAAAGGAGCTTCTGCATTATTTCTGATGAATATGCTTCGTTAAATAATGGAGTGTCGTGACCCCATGCATTGTGCCTAATTAAAAGCATGAATGACGCCATATTTACCTTAAGGTCATATCACCTCAATAAATTCATCAGAATCACTACCACTTGTTGCGTTAGTGGAGGTTTTTGAATGCACTGCGCGTGTTTGCATAAATTAGACTCTCACCTTATTATACTTTCAGTAAACGATGACATTTTATTTGACAGGTTTAAGTAGAATAAAGATTGCCGACTAAAAAGATCGCTTTGACTAGGCATGTCTTCAGGGCTCTGGTCGAGACCGACATAAAGTAACGCGCGCGCGCTCATACACAGACACACACACACACACACACACACACACACACACACACACACGCACACACGCACACACGCACGCACGCACGCACGCACACACACACGCGCACACACACACACACACACACACACACACACACGGACTTTTGTGTTTCTTTCTCTAAATATCCCGGTGTGTTATGGCTTTATTCACCAGGTCTACAAACAAATTAGCATAGCTTGCACTCAGTCGCGGAAGGCTGGGTCACAGCATGGTGGTGGGCACCTAGCTTGCCCTGGCTTGGCTGGGCTCTTACCCTCTCAGCTGTGTCCTTCCCAACTTTTCCTGTACAGCACTATACGGGGCTACGATTGCTCTTTTAACGCGATAGCGTCAAAGAGCTCGTTTCGCATAAATTCCGGTGTCGGCGTCGTTGGTTGTGAGCAAAAAATCATCTTGTCCGTGACCGAAATATCGAGAAAGATGCAAATAAAATAAATAATAAATATCTTAGGTTCGAGTGAGAATCGAACTGAAGCCGTCTACGTTGAAAGAAAGTGTACTACCGCAGAGTCAGGATATTGCCTGAAACTGCTTCAGCAAAAAAAAAAAAAAAAAAAACTATATGAATAGCATGTAGTGGAAGGTGTCTCCTTAACGGATGTAATATTGCGTGGCAGAAGCGCTGAATCACGCCAGGCGTCGGAACATGCGCATTCCGCAACAAGTGGGTGCTTTAGAAGCCCGCCCACAGCAAAGTGCTCAGAAATATTTAATCATCAGCTGCAAAAGTATCAAAAAGATAGCAGCGGCGTAGGTTCGCGCATTACCTTTTGCGTAGTGAGCCCTTCGCTGATTCGCAAAAAGAATAATTAAGGCGTAGTGGGCACTTAACAACTGTATTTGCAGTAGGAATTCTAGAATAATTTGAAACGGCCAGTGTTAGGCACACAGTCAATCGTTTCCCTACGGCACGGTTGAGGCATGCACCGAGAACCGAAGGCAGGCTATAGCAATTGAGGAGGCGATGCGCACGGGGCCCGATTACGCTATCGCGTTCTACTCTTGAAGGCGAAGCGCAAGAGTCCTCCAAGTTTTCGTCGTTTGACAGTGAAGTTGTATATGGCTAAGTTCTGGCTCATCGCGTCCGCGGACAAAACGACGTGCAGAACAACAATTTTCGGCTCCCCTCTCCACCGCCGATGCCTCTTTCCCAAGAGTGGCGATATTCGGCGGCGCCACTTGCCCCCAATCGTTGTCTCGTGACGTAAAGACAGAGCTAGCGCTGTTGTCAGCAATTTTCCTTTGTATACTCGCTATGGGACGTACGCGTCTCCTTCGCTCGGACGAAAAAGAACGGCAACTGACGGAGCACGAACACGCAGAGGAGCGCTGATGGGCGCCAAAATGGCATAAGGCCCGCTGCAGCAGAACGTGCAGCCACAGCCGCTGGCTTCACTGGGTTCCATCCGCAAAGTCATGGTGTCCTCTGCATTTTTTTTTCTTTAGTAAAATCTAAACTTTACTCATCCACAATCTTCTAAATACTGCCGATGCGCCTCCCTAAATTCTAGTTCTGTATTAGCGTTGATCGATCTTGTATAATGTCAACAGCGCAACTTTCGGGCTGATTCGATCGGCTAAAGAAATGTGATGCCGCTTTTTTGAGCTCGTAACGGGCGTGTCAAGTATTTTCTGAGTAATATGAAAACAAACTCTGCATTAAGCGAATTCAACCGGAATAATGCCGATCCTTTCGCTTAAAAAAAGGGAGATTGCATTTCCCGTTAGGAAAAATGATTGAAAGTGGTTTATCGATTCGTCGTTCTAGATATGATCACGCCGGTTTTTTTTGTTCTTTCACACCGCATGCTCTCTCTCATTTCACTTTTCTTTTCTCCCGTCGTAATGGAATTTGCGTTGCAAATGACAGCGAAGATCAACTGAGAGCATTTTGATTATTCTGCGTTCTGAGAGGCAGACCAATGAGTCTTTGTCAGATAAAAGCTAGCCCATTTGTCAACTCTTTTTCTTTCTTTAAACTCGTTTTTCAATTATATTGTTCGCATTCCAATTACGCTGTTCGCTTTCATTGAAGCGAAAATGCTTTCCACGCATTGATCTGCTCGAAAGGCGGCGAAGCATCAAATGAACGCCGCAAAACTTGCCTCGGCGAAGCAAATTTTCTCATCATAGCCCATTTGGCTTGTGTATCTATTCCCCTATACACGTAGTACGCTTCATGAAGAAGGCAAACAAACTGGAGTGTTTGGGTGTTCGTTCAGCTTATCAGAAGGAAACGCAATTATTCAAACGAAGACGCGACATGAGATGGCTTTCACGGACGTGCGTTATAGAATGTTCTAGCAGCTTTCTAGGAAAGAGAGAGGGGTTTATTCACAGAAAGGCAGAGAGGTCGGCCTGAGCGATATCATGCTCTAGCCTGCTACTCTACACCGGGGGAGGGGAAAGGGGAAGAAAAAGAGTAATGAATGACGATGGTGAGTTAGAGAGGTGAGTATATACAGTCCTGTCAAATTGAGAAGGTGTTATAGCCGTGCATCTAGTCCAGTTGCTCTTAAGAAGGCTATGATCGCTCTTATTATCACAAGCTTTCTAGGAAGGTGTACATACTGCAGGTGAGCAAGCTCTTAACGGAGAATCATCGATGCATATTCGGAGCTCCTGCATCAATGAACTAACTCTATGTAACATGATACTTGGGAACAAGGACGCAGATGAGTATAAAGATACCAGCAACGCCAGATGTTGGTGTCTACGCTTAGCATGACTGAACGGAGCGGCCATGTTGCTCTTAATGCGAAACGCTAGCACCGACATGCTCACCTGTGAATCTGCTGAGTTGGTGGGAATAGAAAATAAGTAAAGGGATCCCAAATGCAATAAGCATATACAGCCGTCGAACGACTATATTCGCCTTTTCGGTTTCAAGACTGCAATAGCAGCAACACGTGTTTCTTCCCAGGAAACTTCCGGTCACTTGAATTTTCACTATCTAACACCGATGCAGAAAGCTTTTAGATGCGAAGCATCTCATGCTCGGGCCTATGTCCGTCCCGCGTCCCCCCGTCCCGCGTCCGGCCACTTTCATGAAGGAGGGAAGCACCCATTATGCGAACCAGAACACTGTAGTAATATGAAGGCCGTCAACCCTACCACAGTCATCAGAGTCATGGTCGATGGCACAGAGAGGCTGCTTAGCAATGGCTAGGTAGGTGGTGTCTGTCGCCCAGGTTGACCCCATTCCTTGAGTCATGGCCGAGAGCACAGAGGGGCTGCTTAGCAATGGCTAGGCAGGTGGTGTCTGTCGCCCAGGTTAACCCCATTCCTTAATCTTGCTTGCATGTGTTTGGAGGGGGCTTAGTCCATCCCATCTTCCCGCGTCCCACACCACCACAGCGCATGCGCGTCCCCTCCCCCTCTCTCTCCTACGCTCACCCCCTTTCTCTCCTCTAGGAATCCTCTACTCTACGGAGCGGCCCCCCGCGTCCCACACCCCCCACAGCGCGCCCCTTCCCCTATGCTCTCCTACGCTCACCCCCTTTCTCTACTCTAGGAATCATCTACTCTACGGAGCGGCGCCCGCGTCCCACATCTCCACAGCGCGTCCCCTCCCGTATGCTCTCCTACGCTCACCCCCTTTCTTTCCTCTAGCAATCCTCTACTCTACGGAGCGGCCCCCGCGTCCAACACCCCCCCCCAGCGCGTCCCCTCCCCTATCCTCTCCTACGCTCACCCCCTTTCTCTACTCTAGGAATCATCTACTCTACGGAGCGGCGCCCGCGTCCCACATCCCCACAGCGCATGCGCGTCCTCTCTCTCCTCTAGGAATCCTCTACTCTACGGAGCGGCTCCCGCGTCCCACACCTCCACAGCGCATGCACGTCCCCTCCCCCCTCTCTCTCCTCTCCTACGGTCCCCCCCCGTCCTTTCCTCCAGGAATCCTCTACGGAGCGGCGCGCACGACAGGTGGTGCGACAGCTGCATACTTTGCTGGGGACGCCACGGTAATTCCGCGGTATGAAAATGACGGAGCGCGCGCGCCTCATTCCCTCTCCAGTGCAGCGCCGCGATGAGCGCCCGGGCCCCCTGACGCAAAACGGGAGCGGCGACGTTTCTCCCGCTCAAGCCAGCCATCTCCCCGCTGCTTCGAATCCACACATGGTTCCCTTTAGCGGGAGATGGGGGATTTTAAATACGAATGCATTTCATAGTCGGGCTATGTCAGGCATCCGGCGTTGGCGTTGTCCGCGGAGGAGGAGCAGGAGGATAGGTTGAGGAGGTGTGCGCGCCGGCAGGTGTTAGATGTGAAGCATCTTATGGCGAAGCTTAATCCGGTGGTGGTGGTGTACGGCGTGACCGCCCTTACTGCGCATGCGCAAACCCTTTCAAAAAAAAAAATAAAGATAAAAAACCTCCTCTCTCCCTCTCTCTCCCCCTAGGCATCCCTCCCCGCGGCAACCACACCCTCACTGCGCATGCGCCTCCCCTCCTCTCTCCCCTGCTACGCTCCCCCCCTCTCTCCTCTAGGCATCCCTGCCCGCGCCGTCCACACTCCCACTGCGCATGCGCGTCCCACCTCTCTTCTTCTCTCCTACGCTCCCCCCTCTCTTCTCTAGGCATCTCTGCCCGCAGCGTCCACACTCCCCCCCCACTGCGCATGCGCACCCCACCTCTCTCTCCTCTCCTACGCTCCCCCCCTCTCCCTCTCTCGCCTGGCGACGCCGACACAGGCAGCGTCTGCTAGCGAGTTTCTTGGTTGAAAAAACCGACTGCTCGCGCTGCACAACCGTTCACTGGCCACCCCGTATATATGGCAATGAATCTTGACCTCCAAGGTGGTGCCGGTGGGAAATTTCTCCTGTGCGTTGTTGAACAATAAAAATTCGCAGCGTGCGCGTTAACTAAAAGTGGTCTGCGGCGGAGCTCGGCGGAGCTATATATGAAAAAAAAATTAGAAAAATAAATAAAAAAAATTAAAAAAAACAAGAAAAAGCAAAAAAAAAAGGCGCTGCGCCGTGCTCCCGACCGGGCTGCAGAAATTAGGCGCCTTTTCCTTCTTCAAACCACAACCACCATATATAAATGGAGTGAAGCGCGCGCGAAATGCATTCGCATTTCCTCACGATTCCCCTTCGGGGAGGTGGGGGCTTTTTTTTTAAGTTGTGCTAGAGTAAGAAAAAACTCTTTTTCTGCTATCAGGTAAAAGGAAGGCGCTTAAAGTTAAGGACTAACTCTTACAATGTTCTGTGTACCTTAGAAGAAATTATAATGAAATGTTTGGCCACTCACAGGGAGAAAAGTGTTGAAAATGAGTGGGCTACTCGCTAAGGCTTTTGTTCCCCGCCAATGCTACTAAGCTACGTCAGTGCACAAAACCGGAAGCTGTCCAGGACCTGTGTTTGCAAACGCTGTTTACAAACACAGATGCTGGACGCCTTCCGGTTTTGTGCACCGACGCAGCTAGATAGCATTGGCGGGGAACAAAAGCCTTAGCGAGTAGCCCACTCATTTTCAACACTTTTCTCCCTGTGAGTGGCCAAACATTTCAAATACATTTTCTTCCATGATACACACAACATTATAAGAGATATCCCTTCGCTTTAAGCGCCTTCCTTCTACCCGAAAGTGGAAAAAGAGTTTTTACTTACTCTACCACAACATAAAAAACAAGCTTTCTGCTTCGGTGTTAGAAAGCGATAATTGAAGAGAGCGGAAGTTTCTTGGGAAGCAACACGTGCTGCTGCTATTGCAGTATTGAAGCCGAGCGAAAAGGCGAATACTTTTAAAGACGATAGTCTTTCTTGGGATACTTGAACGCAAAAATTTTGGTCTTTCTGTCTGTCTGTCTGTCGGTAACCTGATTCAACTACCCGGCCAAAGTTTAACCACTTTCTGAACGTCCAGCCATCTTGAACTGGTGTTTGCCTTCATACTTGTGAACATATTCGATCAAAAAGCAAATACTACGCATACCTGAGGCGCAACATTAATATGTTAGTGTCAGGTCGTGTGTTCTTTTATTAGAAAATACATAGGTACGCAATTCTAAAGACCCTAGTGTTTTATCAATGCCAGCCAGATGCAGCCAATTCAACGTAGAGTAGGCGCTGTCTGAGGCAAGGCAAAACATAGTAGTACGGCAGGCACAAGACCATCGTCTTTCGACAACATTTGCAGCGAAGCACGTAGATACGCGGCCAATTTTTGTTAACATGTTTCTTGTATAATTTCTTTAGCGCAGAGTGTATTACTGGAGTCTGCGCAGAAATGCGTCTAGCGTTTGTGTGAGTTACACTAACGCGCTTTACAAGTATTTAGTTTATAAGCGCCTCTAGCGCTTGCGCGTACTGGTTCAATAAACTTTCCTTTGTGTGCTGTGTATTTTTTTTTTGTTAAAGCAGTTTTTGTTTCGAGCCTTAACGGGAAATAATTTATCAGCTAGACAATATTGCCTTATATAAAAAAAACCATGCCTTAAGTCAAAAGGTTTCCAAAGCATTTGTTCTTGTCACAGAACTTTCACGGACGGTTTTTTATACTTTTTTTTTATTTTTAGGTATATTTACTATAAATTATGCACGATAATCAGAAATCCTTTATGTCATCATATTCGGCAAAATGACTGCGGCGGACGGGTGAAAAAATTCTGACAGAACGCTGTCGTATCGAGAATTTTCAAAATAAAGACAGACGTAGCGTTCAGAATTAATGTGCGAGAATAATGACACATGAAAGAAAAAGTTTGCTAACAATGCTTTTGATCATACTGAGCTTTCTTTTTCTCCCTTCGTAAAGACAACACACACTATACAGTCATAATGTTCTTCTTGTGCACAGATATTCTAACACAGCTTACGGTACAAAGTCCAGAATAACCAAGTGCTTCTTATTGCGGTTTCTCAGTAAAACAAATCTGCAAAACAGAATGCAGTTAACATGTTCGGCTGCCACGTCGGGGATCGAGAGATCGCGTTTGATCCCTTTGTTTGAGATTCGCAGCAAGGCAATGTTTCATTTCTTATCACCATCGGGTTATCTCAATTATCTTTTTTTTTTTTCTGGGTATGCGGTGTTTCCTTCATTCACATTTTTGTCTGTTCCTGCAAACATAGCGGAAAGACAAAGGGAAAATAGAAAGAAGCGCTTGTCTCATCTTGGTCTTAATCCAATGCCTGTCTCAACGTGTGAGCTTGTTAAATAGTGCAAGAAAACAACGTGTTCTGAGACTGACGGTGCGATGTCCTGCAAATTTAGTTACGCGGGGCTACCAACAAAATGCATCATTTGCATTCGCTCTCCACCTCCCGCTGTCATCCGCACGCCCGTGTCAACACATAGAATTCGATATTTCCCTTGTTACGACTTCCTTCAACTTCGCGCTATCTGCCAGGAAAATATGCGATTTATCCTTATCTTCTTACCGGTGCTTTTCACTTAAAGGGCCTCTAGACCACTCCGAGTTCAAAGACGAAAGAGTGGTTTATTTCTCGCCTTCTTCACTCTTCATACAGGCACATTGTCCTCCTCGCCATTTATTTCTTTGTAAAACACGGGGACAATATCTGCACTAAGCGTTGAGTTTAGCAGGATTTCGCGCTCTTCGGCTACACGCTGTTATCACCGCTCGTGCAGTAGAGAACGCAAAAAGGAAGTGAAATCAGTCGATCGCGCACGATAGCCATGCGAGACAAGGCTGAACGGGCGCGCAGCGGCGTCACAAAGGCGGGAAAGAAACAATTAACAACCCATATTTCTCGTATATGGACTTATTTTGTTATGACGTCATGAGCTTATTTGCTCGTGACGTCATAAGACAATAAGTTCATATACGAGAAATAGCTTATTTTCTCATGACGTCATGAGAATAGACTGCTGGTGTCGCTAACTGCGCCAAAAAGAGTGTAAAAGCCAGGAAAGAAAATTCGCTTGTTCTTTGTACTTGCAGAGGTTGTTTAAGGAACCTTTAAACAAAAAAGAGCTAATCCCTGACCACTCATTCGGGCCCATCTAGCTTCCCGCCATGGCGGCGTTCATTGCAACCCCGTGTGGAATGACTACAATTACCGATGATGACAGTGCTTTGGACGTGCTAGTACATGACCAAGAGCAATGGAGCAGTAACAATACAAGAATATAGTTGTAGGCCCGTGCGTGTCTCATCTGTCTTTGCCTTGTTTTATGCTGTTATCTTTTGTAGTTACAGAGAGTAAGACGATATGACGACATTTGAGCTTCGCCGGGGGTTGAGTAGCAATTAGCTTCTGTATGAATGCGCTGTTGCTAGCTTAAGCTTGGAGCGACACCGCAATCATCGTTTCTAAATGCATTTGTCTACATCCATGTCCTGAACTTTCGGGGTTGTGATTTGATTTGTTGCTCGATAATAATGACGTTGAAGCAGAGGTACAAGACCTTCTTACATTTCTAAGGTACATTGATTCGCTGGACAGGTGGTTATTATCTATAGGGACACTAAAACAATCGCTCAGGCGGAACTAATGCCGAGGCCAATTTGTCAGGCTGTCGTTGCAGTTAGTGCGCCACTAACCCTTAGCGCCACAGTCAACGCACAATTCAACGAAAGTGAGACAGCTGGTGCCACTTAACAAGAACGATGACGTAGTTGTAATTACTACTCGAGTTCCAACTTTAGCGTAAGATAAATGTACGAGGCGAAGAAATGCAATGTATGAGGTGAAGAAAACTCCCCCTGCACCCCCCACCACAACCTTTTTTAAATGCGAATGCATTTCATAGTCGGGCTATGTCAGGCATCCGACGTTGTCCGGCGTTGTCCGGCGTTGTCCGGCGTTGTCCGGCGTTGTCCAGCGTTGTCCAGCGTTGTCCGCGGAGGAGGAGGATAGGTTGAGGAGGTAAGCGCCGGCAGGTGTTAGATGTGAAGCATCTTATGGCGAAGCTTAATCCGGTGGTGGTGGCGGGCGGCGTGACCACCCTTACTGCGCATGCGCAAACCCTTCAAAAAAAATAAAAATAAAAAACCTCCTCTCTCCCTCTCTCTCCTCTAGGCATCCCTCCCCGCGGCAACCACACCCTCACTGCGCATGCGCCTCCCCTCCTCTCTCCCCTGCTACGCTCCCCCCTCTCTCCTCTAGGCGTCCCTGCCCGCAGCGTCCACACTCCCACTGCGCATACGCGCCCCCCTCTCTCTCCTCTCCTACGCTACCCCCCCCTCTCTCTCGCCTCGCGACGCCGACACAGGCAGCGTCTGCTAGCGAGTTTCTTGGTTGAAAAAACCGACTGCTCGCGCTGCACAACCGTTCACTGGCCACCCCGTATATATGGCAATGGATCTTGACCTCCAAGGTGGTGCCGGTGGGAGATTTCTCCTGTGCGTTGTTGAACAATAAAAATTCGCAGCGTGCGCGTTAACTAAAAGCGGACTGCGAGTCTCGGTGTCCAGTCGGAGTCTTCCGTCTCTCATTGCACATTAGCAGCGATTGGCATGTTCCAGTAGGAAACACCGCTCCATCGCTGCGTGCTTTACGCATCCCCAGTTTTAAATGCGAATGCATTTCAAGTGCGTGAGGGCGCTCGCATCGCGGGAGCTCGGCGAAGCTATATATGAAAAAAAAAATTAACAAAAAAATAAAAAAAATAAAAAAATAAAAAAATAAAAAATAAATTAAAGAATAAAAATAATAAAAAAAAGAAAAAAAAGAAAAAAAACAAACAAAAAAAAAAAACAGGCGCTGCGCCGTGCTCCCGACCGGGCTGCAGAAATTACCGTAAAAACCCGCTTATAGTCCGGACCCGCATATAGTCCGAGGTGTATTTCAAGGATAGCAAATGAGAGAAAAAAAGTTTTCACCCTAATATAGCCCGAGCAAAACAGAAACTAAATTTGCCGACGTCTGACGCACTTTATTCCGAAACTCCCTAGTCAGAGATGTCTTCCCACAGCACGTCATCTTCAGTGCCATCAAGGGCGTTTGAAATCGAGCACTTCTTGAAGGCACACGAACGAGCGCCTCGGGAATGCAGACCGAAGCTTCGACGATCCATGTGCACAGCATCGCTGGCGAGGCCCGTTTCAGCCGTGCGGCAGGGGTCACTTCTGGCCCTCCGGACCTCATCCACTCCATGTACATGCGCTTCATGTCATCCTCAAATGGTTTATTTAGGCACACATCAAGCGACTGCAGCCGGGATGTCCTCCCGGGTTGACGACACGCTCGGTGTGCGGGAGTCACGCAGCAGCCGCTTCACGGAGGTGACACCGAAAAGCGTCGAGCACGAGTATCGACGGAAGCCCCAGCAGCGCTCTGTCGCTCCCGAACGAAGTCTGAATTCCCGTTCAACATCGGCAAACGCTCCATTTTTCGGCCCCCCGGAAACTTTCTCGGGCCGCGGCACACAAAGAGGGCTTCCTTCCGTTTCCCCCCAACCGCGAATGGTTCGCACCCTGCCCCCCTCGTCTACGCCGAACTGCCGCCCCGCAGCACAGTTGCCGAAGGTTTTGGCATCTGAAATGACCTTCGCGGTCCTCGGGCCTCACGTAGCTAGCGTAGCCGCGCAGAATCGTGCCCGTTTTGATGTACGCCATCATTACCCAACGCAGAGGCCTGATGATGATGATAGCAACGCGCAATGCCGAAACCGAAACTGTGAGTTCTCGGCTGAAAATTCTTGGGATCCGCAAATAGTCCGGGGCCGAAATTTTTCATCACAAAAACTGGAAAAAAACCCCGGACTATACGCGGGTTTTTACGGTAGGCGCCTTTTCCTTCTTCGAACCACAACCACCATATATAAATGGAGTGAAGCGCGCGCGAAATGCATTCGCATTTCCTCACGATTCCCTTCGGGGAGGTGGGGCATTTTTTTTTCTTTTGGCCTTTTCTATACGTGCCCTCCCCTCGAATCACCTTTACGCATGCGTGAGATTCCTTACTGGTGTCGTGCTGTGGTGATGTCGTGACACGTGAAATGTTACATTTTCTTTCACGTGTCACGCAATGGAAACGTGAAATAAAGAAATTTCACATTTAAGGAAAGGTGAAAGGTAACGCAATCTTGCACGTTTCCGGAATGCAAGGCAGCAATGTGCACTTCTTGGGAGCTAGAGGGAGCCGGATGGCTGGTCACTAACAAGCAACTCTGCACGAAAATAAAACAGAACATTCTAAAAGAAGAAGAAGAAGAAGAAAGACAACGAAGAAAAAAATCAAGGTCGAGAAAACAGAGACAGCCCTAGAACACGCGCTCGCGTGTGGGAGTTGAGTGACTAACCTTACGACATCACCTGACTCGCACGGCATTCGAGTGGAATCTGGCAGCTTTCTTGTTTAGTCTAAGCACCATTGCTGAAAAAATGACATGAGCCAGGTGGCCCGCTTCCTCGCGACCAGTATGCTCCGCAATCTTCTTCGCATGCTTCCCACGTTTTCTTGAGAAACGGTGTGGAAGTGGCGTGTCAGAAACAGAGGCAACGCAGCCAACAATCGCAACATTCGCGTATACTGACGGAACAACGCAAGCTACTTGCTACGGTGAGCTGCAAATATAACACACGTGCTTCGAGTAAAACCTGTCCCTCGAATGAAAGAGAGAAGACAGAAGGAAGTGCACGCGTTGCTACGCAGATTCCCTAACAGCGGCGAAACGCTAGAGGACCGTGTACTGTGCATAGGTCGGCGAACTCACTCATGAGTCGACTCACTCGGGCTCACTCAGACTCAGATAGAGCCGTGAGTGTGAGTCTGAGTGAGTCCAGGTGAGTAATATTTTGGTGAGTTTGAGTTTGAGTGTGTCCGGTTGAAGAAAATTTTAGTAAGTGTGAGTCCGAGTGAGTCCGGCTCAGGAAAATTTTGGTGAGTCTGAGTCTGAGTGAGTCCAAAGCGCAAAGTATAATTCTTGAGTGAGTCTGAGTGAGTTCCACTTTTATTTGCCGACCTATGGTCCTATCTACTCGTCTTCACCATTGCAATCAGCCTTTCCTGAATTCACACGTATTCCAAAGCAGTATTGTTCATTCACTATTTCAATATTTATTGAGCAGAGGCGTGAATTCCGTAGGTGGGTGCCTTGACCTCATCCCGGCCAACTCTTCCAGTGAATTTCTTGATAAATATATGTTATGTTGTCATCTCTTTCAAGAAAAATGTCCTTAGTGGTTTGCAACCACTAATAACTCGTATTCGATGGTACTATATGAAAAAGCACCAAGATGAGCGCCAAAAACGTGAGATATTGATGTTAAATAGCATTGAAACCATAATCGAAAAAGCGAATTCTAGCCTAACGGACTCATGAGTCGACTCACTCGGACTCACTCAGACTCAGATCGAGCCGTGAGTCTGAGTCTGAGTGAGTCCGGGTGAGTAATATTTTGTTGAGTTTGAGTCTGAGTGAGTCCGGTTGACGAAAATTTTGGTGAGTGTGAGTCCGAGTGCGTCCGGCTGAAAAAAATTTTGGTGAGTCTGAGTGCGAGTGAGTCCAAAGCGCCAAATATATTTCGCGAGTGAGTCTGATTGAGCTCCATAATTTATGCCGACCTATGGTACTGTGTGATCTCAGTGCACGTTAAAGAACGTGCACGCTATCAACGTGAACGGCCCGCACTCTCTTCGTCCTCTTCATCTTCTGCTTCGCTTTCCAAACACGGGCTCCCGGCGAGCGCTCTCCCGCTGCGCCGATTAGATCCGGCGTATAGGGTGCAGTAACTCTGACAAGCGAGAGAACCATTACGAACCAGAACACTGTAGTACAATAAGGCGGTCAACAACCACCACAGCCACCAGAGTCATGGCCGAGAGCACAGAGTGGCTGTTTAGCAATGGCTAGGCAGGTGGTGGGTGCAAGCAAAGAATAACTACCGGTGGTGTCTTTCACCCACGTTGACTCCATTCCTTGATATTGCTTGCATGTGCTTGCGGGGGGCTTTGTCCGTTCCTCCTTCCCGCGTCCCACACCCCCTCTCTCTCCTCTCCTACGCTCCCCCCTTTCTCTCTTCTAGGAATTCTCTACTCTACAGAGCGGCGCCCGCGTCCCACACCCCCCACAGCGCATGCGCGTCCCCTCCCCCCTCTCTCTCCTCTCCTACGCTCCCTCTTTCTCTCCTCTAGGAATCCTCTACTCTACGGATCGGCGCGCACGACAAGTGGTGCGACAGCTGTATACTCCGCTGGGGGGCGCCACGGTAGTTCCGCGGTATGAAAATGACGGAGCGCGCGCGCCTCATTCTCTCTCCTGTGCAGCGCCGCGATGAGCGCTCGGGCCGCTGCCGCGATAAGGGAGCGGCGACGTTTCTCCCGCTCAAGCTAACCATCTCCCCGCTGCTTTTCATCCACACATGGTTCCCTTAAGCGGGAGATGGGGAAGTTTTTTTAGTGTGGCCTGTGTTGAGTCCATCGGCTTCTTAGAGAAAATTTATACGTTGTACTTTAGACCACGCGCTCTGAAAAAAGTATGATTTCTACATGTCAAACTGCGGAATGAATAAGTTCTCACTCAGAGCGGGAAGAGAAAAGCCACGTCCTGTCTTCGAACAGTTCAACTCAAGAGCAATAAAGTTTGTCGTACATTGAATACGCAGCTCTTACAAGATATTGGGGTATGCGAGCGATTGCTCCCGTACAGCAACCGATATTGCCAAATTTCCTCGAGAATGCCACATATTGTTCGACTTTACGCGATATTACTACCTCTCCTCTCGATCCGCTTTGAGCATGTGACTGACTGCAGAGTCATATCCTACGCATATCCGGGTCTAGGCCTCGAATAGAGTATCAATATGTGAAAGCTCATCTTCTTTTCATGTAGTTTTCTCAAAATATTGTGATGTCTCAGGTTTTCTTACGTTCACCTTAGTAGCGAGGTTGTGGATGGGCACAGAGTTCCTTGAACTCTTCACACTCTCATTGGATTTGAAACGCACCGCAACATAATTGTAGGCATCGGTGCAAAAATCACAATAGCAGACTGTTTTTGTGCAGTTTTATTTCCACGTGTACTCCAATACACCACTTAACTTTTTTCGTCCAGATTCAAAAGTTCACAAGCGAGAAATAGGGATGCAGAGAATATATTTAGTGATATAAAGTGTAATTTTTAGAACTTTTCTGGGGCTATTTAAAAAAAATTCGAAGATGCCACGGGCGTCTATCATCGCGCTGTATCTGAGCTCTCGTAATCTCTATCGTCGCCACACGAAACTGATAACTAGATCTTAAATATATTGTTACTCCAGGACTGCTTAACTATGAACAAATGACTGCGGCCTAACATTCGCAGAGAGGAGACAGAAAGTAAAACAGACAGGCAGACACCTAGCCATCTGATGCCCCCGCACTTCAACCACTCTTTGCCACATACCACGAGCAGAGGAGCATGTACCGTGCGGATGCACCGCTACTAATCTAATTTACATTGAACTGCCAGTTCAATGAAATTGAGAAAACTGATATTTATCGACTATTCGACTAAGATGGTTAGAGGCTTGCGCTTGTTGTTTATCGATAATTCAAACCACGTAAAGCGCCGGGAGCAAAAGACAGAGAGAGACGTCACACGCTGCGTGGTTTGTATCCCCTGAGTTCTCTGCCTTCACGCTGTTAGCGGTTTTAATTATCGATTAAAATGTCCGCAAGTGAGCTCGATTCATCAAATTATCCACTGGCAGTTTGTGAAAAACCAAGATATCCATCTCACTAAGAAAAACCTGACAACGGGCTAGTTTGTTACTCATGACGCAGTGTCTAGTACTTTTGTAGTTCGCGCAAAGAAATTTGATCATCCATTTCATTGCCGGGAAAAAACGTAGAAAGCCTTCATGTGCGTGCCTCGGCGCGCACATGAAGGCTTCCTGAAAGAACGCTGCGCACAACGCCGCACTCAGCGCAACCGCGACTCCAGCGTCAGCTGCAGCTGATGAGGACGCTGGCTCGCATGAGTGAACTTAAATCATATCGTTGTTATATGGTCGTACAGTAGTAGATGGCGTTGTGCACGAGGTGGGAGGATAGCGTGTCGTTGATCGCGACTCCCGTACGCCATGGTGACTTCTCGTGGCACGCCTTTTCTATCGAGCGTAAATGTCGTCGTATACGTTGTCCACAGCAGGTCACTCAAAGGCACGGACGAGTGAATAAGGGGTAATGTGCGTGACCATCCATACAGGATATCTCTCCTTCGAGCGAAAGTACAGAAATGATAGGGTTTTCTCATTTCAGATGTGACATTCTTTTGAATAAGGGTGATATAATGCATTCTTTAGGAGCGGTAGCGGTTTAACTCAGTTTCAACAGTGTTTATCATATTGTTCAAATAGCAGTACAGCTGGACTTGCCCCACTCTTTAGAGACAATTATAAGGTAACTATAGGAGTGTTGAGCGTACGTGAGTACGTCAATGTCACTGCACACAGCGTAAACGTAGTCGAGAGTTTCTAAGAGAAGCGAGGTATACAAATGTCACATGATAAATTAACACTTTGGTTCGTGGCACCTGTCCCGAGTGTGTCTATAGCTGCAGTTCGCTTCTCTCTGTTTCACGGCGAAATGGAATAGGCGAAAAGAATGAGCACAAACAATTAAAGCTACGGGTTCAGGAACTCGTCAGTAGAGCGTATACATGGCACGTGCAATTTCTACACGCAGTCGTTAAAGCGCCAGAACGTGCTCACCAGCTGTTTTACGGTTGCTATTTATTACGGCCTTAAGATACCTCATCATACGCGAAAATTTACCGTCGGAATCAACATATGAGTGATGCGAAAAATCATTGAGTAAGGACGTCATAGGTCGCCAAAATTCGTGACGCCATCATGACGTCATTATGACGTCACATAACATGCCATCATATGGCGGCATGTTATGTGACATGCCACCATATGATGACCCACGCCATCGTCGTGGGTTATCATATACATCATGTACCACCATATGGTCACCCACGACATGACCCACGACATCGTCGCTTGTTGAAAGGTAAGCCGATGCTGGAGGCGGCGCAAAACCACGTTAAGTGCAGAGAGCTTGCGGGTGCGGCATCAATACAATCGAATGATAAGAAAATGAACAAGTTATTAATAATAATTTCTGGGGTTTGACGTCCCAAAACCCGGATATGATTATAAGAGACGCCGTAGTGGAGGGCTCCGGAAATTTTCGACCATCTGGTGTTTCTTAACGTGAACTGACGTCGCACAGTACGCGGGCCTCTACCATTTCGCCTCCATCGAAATGTGACCGCCGCGGCTGGGATCGAACCCGCGACCTTCGGTACAGCAGCCGAGCACCATAACCACTGCACCACCGCGGCGGACCAAAATGAAGAAGTTGGTTTTCCCCTTCGAGTCATCTTAGGAAAATGCATCAGATACCCTGTGACTTTTTTTTCCTTGTGGGGCGAAATAAGACAATAATTATTTGTTTCTAACCGCCTGGCTGGCCTCAACGTTGCTCCGTTTAACTGGCGAGAATTCGCGAATAGCGCGCGCGTAGTACGTCATGGCCGATGTGATTTACCTAACGAACAGCAAGCGACAAAATTTTGTGACCCCGATCGCGTTCATTACAGAGGACGCAGTGGACGACGAGGCACCGGCGTTTCTCGAATAATCCCGCAGCCTCTCGCTTACGAGCGCCTGGCGCTGCGGGGAGCGACGAAGCGATAAATTACTGCCGCGCCAGCCCGGATTTTCGCGGGCTTCGCAGTTGTAACGCGCACAATGTCGAAAACACCCTCGCTTTCCCAGTTTCTCCTGGACGCGCAATTCTCTTTCATCTTCTCTTCCTCTCTTTGAAGAATTGTCTCTTTGAAGGATCCTCTCTTTGAAGCTCATCGTCGAGAGTACGATGTGCTGTTGACTGCGAGTTGCTCAACGCTTTTCTTTTTCTTTTTTGGTGTACACACATCCACCTTGAACTTCTAATACGCTTCAATTAATATAGCGCAAATGCATCAGTACGGATTGTTATTAATGAATTAGACCTTATTAACGAATTAGTCGTTCAACTATTCTTTTTTTCTTTTTTGGTGTACACATATTTGGTGGCTCAATATGATCCCCCCTTTGAGCCTCTATGACGCTTCAATTATATGGTGTAATTACATCAGCTTGGAGTGTTAATAACGAATTAGACCTATCTATACCGTGCTATTTGATTGATTGATTGATTGATTGATTGATTGATTGATTGATTGATTGATTGATTGATTGATTGATTGATTGATTGATTGATTGATTGATTGATTGATTGATTGATTGATTGATTGATCGATCGATCGATCGATCGATTGGTCGAAGTTTTGCAATTTGGCCGCTTCTGTGGCCTCCGTGATTTTTTTTAGCAGCGTTTTACTGTGAAAATGATATTGCTATAGACCATGTTTGTAAACAGGGGTAGGCGCCGTCGACATACTGAGGCTCTTGTAGCGACGTCACGGCGCGCGGGCTCCACCCAGCCCAAAGCTCGCCACCGCCCTCTATGATCACGTGACAAAAGCAGCCTCCCGCGTATATGGAGCTGCAAAGCTGTTGTGCCATATACGCGGGAGGCTGCTCCCCGACGCGATGTGCTCGGAGGCAGCTCTGTAGCTGTTGTGCCTGTTGTCACGTGATCATAGAGGGCGGTGGCGAGCTTTGGGCTGGCTGGGCGGAGCCCGAGTGCCGTGACGTTGCTACAAGCGCCTCAGTATGTCGACGGTGCCTACCGCTGTTTACCAACATGGAATAGGTCTATACAATCAGTAATCTGGTTTGTGCAAGGAAAGTCCGTCATCGTTCGCGTTTGCCGCGTTCCTTTCTTTGATCCCTTCGAAACTCGCTCACCTCCTAAACCATTTGATGACATCGCAAGTGATCAGATAGATGACGCAAAAAGGCACTCGTACGTTCCTTTCATAAAGATATCAACTGGTTGAGGCACGCTGAAGAGGAAATTTATCAACACTGCAAATATTTCAAGTGAATATAACTTGCTTTATTGGACATTCTTTCTCCCAAAGCGCAGACCCAACCGTATACTCCCGTACCGGCTGGGGTTCAATAACGATTATTATGATCGGCATAGCTCATATACTGTCTACTGTTAAGGCTGCCCTTAGACGAGGCACAAAATGGCACAACGTAAGGTCAGTTGCGTAAAGCGGCTGCGCTCAGTAATAATAACTACATTACGTGGTGGGCACATTCCATCATTCTTCTGCTTATATACACCCAGGTAACCCAAGTAGTACACACTGCGCTGTATAGCTCTTATATATCAGTGACCAAAAACAGGTAGCGATAACTTTTTCTTTGTGTTGTTATTAATCCGCTTATGCGTCTACCTCCAGAGGGCCGTATGCTTTCCAGCTTTCTTTTTCTTTCGGCTACTAATATACCTACCGCTAGAAGTCTGACGCTAAAAGAAAAGTCGCGTGTTTTTCGGCGACGACGCGCAAAAACAAAACGATTACTGTCGGGTATATGAAATATTACTAACCCATGATCGGCAGTATGTAGTAGTTCGCGCGAGAAAATATATGGGACGAGAGGAAATGTAAGCGTACGTACTGTGGCCCGTAATAATAATAATTCAAGAGACTCTGCCGCTGCTGTTAAGTGCGTGGCAGTAAACAGCAAACGCTGGTCATTGAGCTAAGAGCGCCTTTATTGAATAACGCGTCGTACTTCGCCCCAGTCACGATTAGGCGTGTTCATTTCCTTTTTCTTCCCTGGCGACCCGTTCATTTCTGCTCCCCTAACTTCCTCTAGAGTAACGGCCAACCGTGTTCCTGAACCTTGACCGATGGTCAGCAGGCTCTGAAGCCCCAGCAAGCCGGAAGCGAATGATTAGCTGCCGCCAGAATGGGGTCTGCACGTGGCTTCTTATACTTGGTGCTTTTCGGTCCCTTGTGGCACTGGTTACCGCGGACATTACTTTTCTTTTGTTTTTCCTGGAACAAGCGCGTAAGTCTGTAGCGCTGCAATGCTTGTTTGTTGATTTCCGGCAAGCGTCAGCTGTGTGCCGGAAAGTAACTACAAAAAAAAAAAAAACTCTTTGTTTCTTTTCGCTTCTGTGAGAAAGTAAAAAAGCTTCCGGGCGCTGCTGCCTTCTCGCAACCACTGCATTCCGGAAATTGAATTGCGGTGGTCACGTGATCTCAGACTTCCCCCTTGCGTGGCCCTCTCCGATACGCACTATCGCATTGCTCGACGCCTCGAGCGTCGATCCCTAATAACTGCGTGGCATCGTAGCATTCCGCCTCGCCTGCTGGCTCCCATGCTGCTTTCTATACCGCGTGAATGTGCAAATTTTTGTCGCCTTTCCCTCGTATTTCTCTCCCTTTCTTTTCTTTTTATGTGTGACTGGTTCTGGGTCTTGCTTTGTGTTCGACTGCTCGACAGCTCGCTTGACGTCTCCTGTTCTCGCCGTCGCCGCGGTTTGTTTGGTAACCAGAGCTTCCAACTGCTCGTGCCTCCGCACAAATCTATTTATACTTCGATGGCGCCAACTCGTAGCTTCGAAAGATTCGTTCAGGAGCTGAACTCATTTCACAGCGTGCAACGCAATATGCCAGAAAGTGTGGCGCACTAAGGACGCGCAATGAGCATTGGTGTTGGTGAAAACATGTTTTTTTTTTTTCTTCACCCGTAGCGCACAAAGAGGGTTTCATTTGAGAAGTTTGCCTCAAACGCGGATGCATCCTTCATCACACTAAGCAACACAGATACCGTGGGACTGGCTTTTATATCGCGATTTAGCCTAAGCGACCATTTTGAAATCGTACCATATGCTGTAAATGAAACGTATTTGGCATTTTGCTAATCAATAAATCAACATAGCGATCTCATGAAACAGGCAAGATGATCCTGAGACACACTTAACAAAGCCATTCTAAAGCTTTTTTTTTTTTTTTTGTCTCATTGCGCTGTTTCTTGACGAGCAAAGCCAGACGTTCTTGCGCTCCCTTCTACTAAAACAACAAGCTTCCTTTTTTTTTAAACACGAGCGCAGTGCTGTAGCGAAGTGAATTCTCTGTTCAATGCTGCGAAATTTCCTGAATATTCACAGATATTCCGTGCCGCCTGCATTTCCGTTTCCTCTTGTTACCACACTATAAAAGAGAAAAAAAAAGAGCCCTTCGACTATTTTTTGCCACGTATGTAATTCAATAATAATTCATGGCGACTGAGGTCCCAAAACCCCGATATGATTATGAGAGACGCCGTAGTGGAGGGCTCCGGAAATTTCGACCACCCGAGGTTCTTTAACGTGCACCTAAATCTGAGTACACGGGCCTCGAGCATTTTTCGCCTCCATCGAAAATGCGTCCGTCGCTTCTGAGATTCGATCCCGCGACCTGCGGACGTATGCGATTGTCACACATATATGACTCTCTTTAATGAGGCACATTCACTATTTTTTCGATAACGGTGGGACGCACTTTTCTCCAAAACAGAGTTAACGCGTCTCTTTAAAAGAGAGTTGCACACGTGAGAGTCATATGTGGCAAAAAAGGATGCAAAAAACCCTCTTTTTTTTTCTTAGAGTGCACCGAACGACTAGCCGCACCCATCTCCACGGCAAACTCTTCGTTCCTTGCGAGTCTCATGGTGTCTTCAACCGTTTTTATGCAGTAAAGACTCTTAGATGCGAAGCACCTCATGCACTCGGGTTGGCGACGTCTCGTATCGTCGTGTCCCGTCACGGTAAAGCAAGTGGCAAATAAGACGGCGCGCTTGCTCAGGAAGAGCTCTGTTTCTGCGATGGACGCTGTCTGCGATGGGTGCTAGACGCTGTCTGCAGCATAGAGAGGACGCTGTCCTCTCATGCTGCAGACAGCGTCCTGGAATAACTCACAGACGCTGAGCTCAGGGACCTCTCACCAGTGAGTCCGACTGGAAAGAGGCACTGAGGAGCTCCCAGCTCCAGCACCAACTAAAGGCAGTCCAGAGGGCCCAAGAACTGGCGGAACGCCACCACGTTCCCGCCCCGACTCGGGCGTCGCCTACGGTAGCGGCTGCTAGGGTGTCCCTTCGTGGATCACCCGGCGGCTTAAACTCCTCAGGACCCTTCATTTAAAGTTCTTGATTGAATGACTGGGAAGCGATTGGCGTAGTTCTAAATCCTGCACTAAATGCATCTTCACTACTGGGAAATAATAATAATCATAATAATAATATCTGGGGTTTAACGTCCCAAAACCACGATATGATTATGATCGAGACACGCCGTAGTGGAGGACTCCGGAAATTTGGCACGATCTGGTGTTCTTTAACGTGCACTGACATCGCACACTACAGGAAAACCCGAGGAAGTGCGCACTACGGTAACCCAGCGATTACCGTTTGTATAGTTCCCACTGCTCCTTTTACCAAACCGTCGATGATGTCAATGTTTGAGGGTTTCCCTGGTACGAGTATAATCTTGTTAGGGAGATTCGCAAACTCGGTGTGCGACATGTGCGCTACTTTTTGCTAAGCTTTATCGCCTTTCTGCTTGTTACGGCACTTTGGATGCGTGTCGTCTGCACCGAGTTCCTTCAGGTTGTTTCCCCCTTCAGATGTAGCGACGAAGGCACCGGAGAAGCGCTGGTGGGAGTAGCAATCACGTGCTAGGCAAGATAGTGTGGCCCTCTCTTGCGCGGTGCAGTCGTCAGCCGCATGTTTCCGAAGTGTGTTTAGCTATCTTAAGTTTATTATTACGATTACTTCTCAGTTATTTCTTTTAATCGTATTATTTTATGCCGTGATTGTTTATTTCAACCCGGTTTTGAGAATTCCGTGTCTTGTTTTAGGCCTGAATTGACCACGTGGTTGTGAGCGTTGTCACGCCACATGAGATCTACGGATGGACGACAATCTCGGGGCCCCTAAATTGCTACGCACTTAAAATGCCCTATTTGAACGTGTTTATTTATACCAAGCTTGTACCTAGTACACTCTACTACTGGTCATGAATCTCCCGCGTAACGCTACAGCAGAGCTTCATGCAGCGCCCGAAGTCACCGCGCCTCGGCGTTGCGTAGCTATAGAAGGCGACGATTAGTGTTTAAACGCTATGGATGTTGTTTCAACGCCTCTTCCACGCGCTCGCTGTGCGTTTCCGTTTGGGCTAGTACATCTTTCTCCTCAACGTGTCTGCCTGCGTGGTGCCATTATTGTTTTGGTAGTCTCCATAAGAATGCTCGGTATAATATCTTAAGATGAGAGATGTTGGTCTGAAGAATATGTAGCGAGCTTAGAGTATTTTCGCTTTAGACGTTTAACTCAAGTTTGGCCCAGGCAATATTTAGATGTATACTGACGAAACCCCCGATATAACCAGAACCTGCACGCAGGCTTTTCACTATAACACATCTTTGCAGTTTCTGTCACAGCTGGCTTTATGGACAATAAGTTTTCATTGGTCAATGTTTTCATTGAGCTGCTGTCGCAGCTTTATTATTCCTGCTCTTATCGGGACAATTAACAGTAAACAGCGAACCCTCTTCATCATCGTCATCATCAGCCTGACAACGCCCACTGCAGGGCCAAGGCCTCTCCCATGTTCCGCCAATCAACCCGGCCCTGTGTTTTCTGCTGCCACGTTGTACCTGCAAACTTCTTAATCTCATCTGCCTACCTAATTTTCTGTCTCCCCCCTCACGCGTTTGCCTTCTCTTGGAATCCAGTCAGTTACCCTTAATGACCAGTGGTTATCCTGCCGACGTGCTACGTGCCCGGCCCATGTCCATTTCTTCTTCTTGATTTCAACTATGATACCCCTAACCCCCGTTTGTTCCCTGACCCACTCTGCTCTCTTCCTGTCTCTTAAGGTTACACCTATCATTTTCCTTTCCATCGCTCGCTGCGTCGTCCTCAATTTATGTTGAACCCTCTTTGTAAGTCTCCAGGTTTCTTCTCCGTAGGTAAGTACCGGTAAGATGCAGCGGTTATATGTATACCTTCCTCTTGAGGGATGGTGGTGAACTACCATTCATGATTTGAAAATGCTTGCCGAATGTGCTCCATCCCATCCTTATTCTTCTAGTTATTTCACTCTCATAGTTCGGCTCCGCGGTTACTACCTGTCCTAAGTAGACGTACTCCTTTACAACTCCCAGTGTCTCGCCACCTATCGCAAAGCGCTGTTCTCTGCCGAGATTGTTCCACATTACTTTAGTTTTATGCATATTAATTTTCAGACCTACTCTTCTGCTTTCCGTATCCAGTTCAGTAATCATGAGCTGTAATTCGTCCCCTGAGTTACTCATCAATGCAATGTCATCAGCGAATCTCAGGTTACTAAGATATTCTCCATTAACTCTCATCCCTGACTCTTCCCAATCTAGGGCCCTGAAAACTTCCTGTAAACACGCGGTGAATAGCATTTATGTATTTATCTCTCTTTGAATGTCTTTTTCTATCTTTGATTGATTCTCTCTTCCTTCTATCTATTTATTTATTTCTCATTCTTTCTATGCTTTGCTTCACTCTTTCCCCTCCTTCTTTCCTTCCTGCCCACCACCGCATCCCTCCTCCTCACTTCTATTTCCCGCCAGATTGCTATACTATGTTATAGATATGCAAGGTTATGCTATGCTCTGCTAGCGTGCCTGGAGAGCAGACTGGTTACGACGCTCGCCTTCTGGTCGTGGGTACGCGGGTTCGAATCCCACCTCACTAAGAAATTTTTTTCGCCAAGAAGTTGTGTTTCTCTTTCTATCTCTTTCTTTCTTGTTTTCTTTCTTTTTTTCGCGCTCTCCCTCGCGATCTCTCTCTGTACTCGTCCTCTCGCCCATCAGAGCTATTGCGTCCCACGTTGGTGAAGTCGTCGCACGTATTTTGGGAGCGAAATAAGAGTGTCACGGCTTAAACACCTCCGCTGTCAAAAGGCCGTCCTTGTGGATTGCGTGTGTACACTGAAGATATGGAAGCCGACGACCGGAAGTTAACGTAAAGTCTACACAAGTCAGCCAAACGTTGACCAAACGCAACAGGTGAGCGCAATTAAAGACCCTTTAATGTAACATTAAAGTCGCCTAAACATTTTATGGTGCTAACACCTAGCGACACTCTGCTTTCAAGGAGCACTCTTTTAACATTTCATTCCCCTCCCCATGTATAGGGTAGTAAACTGAGCATAGTCTAGTTGACATCCCTGCCTTTCCTGTATCTCCCCCCCTCTCTATGTCTCAAGGGGCACACCGGGATTCGCCCCCAGCCAACCGGAACCTGAGCGCTGGCTCAAATGTTATAAAAACCCTGTAAAAAATAAAACTGGTATAAAAATGGAGTCAATTGTTGATGTTAAAGAGTTGTATTCGATACATATGATATCGGAGTATAAGTATACTTGAGGTATAAACCAGTTGACGGTCGCAGTAATTAATTACAAATAATTGAATGAGCTCACTGAAAAAGCTGGAGCTCTTTTGTTTTCTTTTTTTTTCTTTTTTTTTTTCTTTTTTTCTTTTTTTTTTTTTTTTTGTGAGCAGCTGGGTTTCTGCCGGCACCTGGCGAGGAAGATCTGAACCACACCCTTCTCTCTACGTGGTCTCTGCGATCCGCTACGGCAGTGCGACGACTTTATTGCGGAGGCCACGGGGAGGTAAACGCAGCTGAACTCATCCAGTTCGTATGTTCCATCAAAATGGCACATCCGCTACAGTACAGTCTTCTTTCTCTCTAAAGTCTACCTAAGTGCAGCAAAAGTTCACCAAACTCTAGGGACTAGCGGCATTACAAACACCTAAATGGAACATTAAGGTTGCCCAAAGTATTCTTCATTTTGTCAAAGAAAAACGAATACAGCGCGAATACATAGCTTTTTAGGTTTGTATCGGGAGGTGCAGAGCTATCTCTGTAAAAGTAAGTGTATAATAACTGTTAATACCTGGTTCGCGTCGAGTTATATGAAAATAATTTAGTAGCGATAGCAAACGAAGTTTACCTCGCGGAGTTTTTATGTGCGCTGTCGCATTTCTCATCACGCTTACTAGCCAGGAAAGGTCGTCAATAAGAAAGTTTTGTCTCTCCCAATCAACGAATGGATCTCAGTCTATTATATGACGACAAAATTGCCGCAAAAGCTCGCTTCCTGGTTTTTTTTTTTTTTTTTTTTTTTTTTTTTTTTTTTTTTTTTTTTTTTTTTACTGTTCTCTTGAGATGCTCATGGGGCAAACTAAAAAAAATGCTTTCTTGTCCTTCTGAGAGTTCAGTCGTGCTATTTCGCTTTCGCGCTGCTTTACTTTTGTCGTGCTTGGTTTTGTTGCTGTTCTTTTTCCGAAAGCGCGGGGCCTTTTGCGCGTCTCCTTTTTGTGCCGCCCTAAGACCACCCTGTAGGCTTAGCTATTCTGTTTTCGTGCAATAAAGCGTGCGCGAACAAAAGTGCAGAAGTCAGTAAGAGTAATATTTGGGGCTTTACTTGCCAAACCTACGATATGATTATGAGGCCCGCCGTAGTCGAAGGCTCCGGAAGTTTCGACCATCTGGCGTTCTTTAACGTGCACTGACATCGCACAGTACACGGGGCTTCTAGAATTTCACCTTCATGGAAATTCGAAATAGCTGAAGTCAGGCAACGCTTCAGAAACGCTTCGTGCATACTCAAAATGTGCTTTCATCCCCGAACTTAAAACTCTAACTTTCTGTGCAATTAAAAGACCCAATAGTTCACCAGTGAAACTTCATCCTATAGAAGTCAATCTTCTTCTCCTTCTTCTTCTTCACTTTTATTCGTAACTTCCTTGCCTGCATGACGTCTACACAATTGCACAATACTGCGTTCGATAGCTCTGTGCCAGAACTGCACGGTGAAGACACAGAGAACAGTGACTCGTGAAGCCTAACTAAATGAAACCACTTTAGTCAAGAGCCTTCTCGCCCTTCTCAGAAATTCCTCTTTCGAGCATCGACTTCCCCTTTCCTCTGTACTTCCTTTTGCATCGCTACCAAAAGGGAATTGCAAGTTCCCGTCAAAGTCAGCTTGCGTTAAACTCTACGAAGGCGCGTTTCGTAATATCGGTTAAGGGTCGCCGGTTTCCGAGTGGCGCCTTTTGTTTGTTTGTTTTTTTTTTCTTCTTCTTCTTGTTTGGTTTTTTTTTTTTTTCACCCGCTCGGCCCTTCGCACTCGTCAAACGACTCGAGCCTTTTGTTTTACGCCCGCGTAAAATAGGCACGCTCTCGTAAAACAGTCGGCCAGCTATAGAGGCGATGTATTCGAAGCTCGTAATATCGGCTTATTTGTTGTTTCTTTTTTTTTTTTCTCAGCTTCCACATTCTTCCTATACGTACACAAAAGAGGTGCCTGGCGCGCTGGTTTACGGCCTGCTCCCTCGGGAAAAATACTCGCGCGAATAACAGTATTGAAGGAAGTTTACGCGTACTTCTGCGAGGAGATGCGTCGCCTCCTTTGTGAAAGCTTTCGCAGTCCTATATACCGGATACCGCTCCCAGCCGACTCTCAGGAAGGAAGACATCCTATAGGTTACAATGACCCTGTTCAGATTCAGGTGCTTGGTTTTTCTTAAGTTTATGATTACTAGATTTATTCCCATAGTAGTGAGATTGTTGAAGAAACATATTGAGCCTTTGGCTGTAATCTTTTGAGGAGCGTTAGTGACAGTAAAAAGGCAGATGCATTTTTCTTTTCTCTTTTGATTTTTATGTTGCTACCAATATATTCACTGTAGTGACGAAACGCGGATTTCGGAGCGTTTCTGTATGTGGGATTGCCTAGGCTGCGTGTTTGTTCGAAAGACAATATACGAGTGAAGGTATGATAAATTACCCGTAATAATCGCCCCTGCTGCGTTGAACAAAACCTCTAATATACCGCATAAGAGTGATAACAAAATTTAGAGTAGCTACGGTGATCGTCCGACTAATGCCAATCTCTCCGTACTGTTTCTCCAAGTATATATGTATAGAATTATTGTTTAATTTATAAACTTCACGCGGTGTAGCAGGAGAAGAAGGATTTTGGATGCAGGTGGATGGATCCTCGCAGTACATACCACCAACTGTACAACCCGTGCGCTTGCACTAGAGAAGTTCTATGAAAATTCTTCGTCGTTCAAAAGTACAGCGCATATGGATGAACAAGTCGACGAGCACAGCAAAGCGGAACAGTACACAGCCCGGTAGTCTGTGAGCCACCCCACGTACGTTGTCGCGCCGGGTCACCTTGCCCCCCGACACATCTCCTTGAAAAGGCCATGGATAATAAGTTTGTATCACTTAAGTACTCGGACATGGGTTGAGAGACATCTCCCTTGAATGCCAAGGGCCCACGCCAAAACACGTCATTCTTTCTGGCGAGTGGGTAGCTTAGACGCTTGAGCAGACCAAGCATACATTCGGGCTCTGTAAGGGCGGGTATATTCCTACAAATAGCGCGCAACATCATCGTGGGTCTCGCAAAGCCCACATACCTCGGCGAGTTCGAGCTCATGCGTATAGTAATGTCAGTGTACGGCATTGACGCTGTGAGAAGGCAGCAGGCAGGCATCAGATTAGCTCAGCCCGTTTGACGCAAGGGGGGCTGGTGATGTGGCGACCACAAAGAATGAAAATTAGTGGTCACGGTTTGTTTCAGAATACGTCGAGGGTCTGCGGGGTCCTTGTATGTTGGCCTGCGTTCTCAGGCATTCCGAGCAGTCTGTCAGATGCATCAAATACCCTCTAAGCCTACAAGAATCAGAAGCCTTTGTAATTTTATAGCCAGCACGCGACAAAACACGCTAAACATCTCAACTTTCTCTCGCATTCCTTATAAACCTATATTATTTTCCCAAATGTAGCTTTTGGGTATTTTGGCGTAATCCGCGGGTTAACCAGGGGCACTCTCATGTTCAATCCTAATGCGCATTAGATGAGACCCATTAAGCATTGCCTGACGGAAGAAACATCACTTTCACTTCGATTACTCAGGCGGTGATGGTGCCGGCTCAAAACGGCCTTATATGTCAACAATCGCAGCGCATCTAGGTCGCTCGGTAACCAGAGCCATTGGCTGCAGTTACGGACTGTACCAACGAAGCCGAATTCGCCGTAATCAAACAGCACCCCGATGCTAACGTACCGAGGCGGAGCGTGAGTGCACACCAGCGTGGAATCGAGCCACGAAAGACGGACGAGCCCTAATGGATAAATCACCCGCAAACGCGGAGAAGATTATCACGTAAGAGTGATTCCCCACCAGGCAGAGTACACACTGCGCCGGCGAGGCCGAACCATGGATAAATACGTTGACCGTCTCGTTTTCCCGCGGTCGTGATTTTCTCAACTCTGTCGGGTGTGATTGGTAGGGCGGTAATAGGTAATTCTTCGTTCTGGTAAGTACTTAAGCTCATTAAGCACCGAAATGGTGCATAATTTCTGGGTAGCTTTGTGGAGCTGGATTGAGAAGCTTAGCGATGACAGCTTTTGTAATAGAACGCTATGATTGGTGGTTGTCAGATGGCATCGAGACACAAACTAGATTGGAACAGCGCATATTATGAGCTTAACCAGAGTAATCAGGCTTAACCGTAATTGAAAAACACTGATTTAGGTTGCTCGCTGCATACTGAAAATTAACGCCTGCGCACCTCAGGATTTACTTAAGTAGGCTACATCAGTTAACATTAGCACGGCAACACTTGATTATGAAATGAATAACTCCGAGTAAATTTATGAATTCGCCTCATCGTTAATGTTCCTGATTACAAACGTACAGAAAAGAATAGCCTCAGGATTAACAGAGCAGGGGAGGCACGCAGTAAAAGCGAAACCAGCCACGAGAAATAATCTTCGTTATTGTACGAAACTTATCCTATTTTTCATTCGAAACACACGATTACTTGTAGGTCCTCACATTTCTATAGGTTCTGGCCGTAATATGCTGAATACGCAATAAACTGGCGCGTTGTGGGACGTCTAAAGTACACGATTCCATCGTAGGGCTCACTCGAATTCAGGCTGGCCATACGAATGAATCAAGCCAGGAGCTACTATATATTGTAACGACGTGGGATCGTCAATGAAAGGGAGATTCACAAACAAATACGCTTTATCAGTAGCTAACAGAGAGAGAGAGAATAAAAAAGAGAGAAAGTCAGGGAGGTCAACCAGAAGTGTAGCATCCGGTTTGCTACCCTGCACTAAGGGGAGGGGGAAAGGGAAAAGAAAGATGGAAAAGGAAAGCTATCAGTAGCTGACAATCACAGCAACGTATTCGTCCCTGCATTGGGCAAGTGTTCTCGCGCTGCTTCATTGTCGTCGTGTCGTCGCCATTGGCACATACGCGCAGCGTTCTTTCCGCTTTAAAAAAAGGAAAGAAACCATCGTCCTGATGAAAAATGTTCAGCTCGCGTATGAACAAATGGGAATATAGCGGTCAATAGAGAACTCCAAAAATTATTTCCTTCCTTAAAGCGGAAATAGTAATGATAAGACGTGACATATAAGAACAACTGTTTATTTACTTGCGATTGAGGTAGAAACCTCATTTTTTATCGGAGCACCACGTTGTGAAAATTGCGTCTGAATGGGGATCAAAATGAAGATTTTATTAAATTCTCGATTTTTTTTCGTGTAGGATTTAGGAACTGTACTGGTCTGAAAATATTTGAACGCAAAATATACCTTACGTACAACAAGTATTGATTACACCGATATTCATACATGGCGAAGTAATGGAAGGAAAAAAAATGTAAACAAAGAACATTTTGGCAATATTTCTGGAGGTTTATAACAATAATAATTGTTGGGGTTTAACGTCCCAAAACCACGTTATGATTATGAAAGACGCTTCTGGAGGTTTATATGTCATAATAACCATAGGCGCGCGCAGGGTTACCGTTCAGGGGGGGGGGGGGGCAAAGGTTCTTCGCAGCGCCCCCCCTTCCCTATTAAGTCAATGTATGGGGCAGACTTTGCGCCCCCCCCCCCCCCCTCTTAGGTTCTTAGGGGACTAGGGGGGGCGGCCGCCCCCTCTGTCCCCCCTCGTGCGCACGCCTTTGATAATAACTGCAGTAATATTATTGAGCTTCAAACAGCTTGCACATACGCCTTTGCTTAATACGTAAATCGAATTGGGCATTGAAACAAGAAACGGAACTCTCAGAGTAAATTTTCTGATAAATATCAGTCGGACAACATTCTGCAAAATCCGAAATGCTCCTGCATGGCCAAATATTTTTTCCTGTATGAAATGTTCTAGTAAATCAGCGTTTTTAATGCAATAAATAAGCGCAATTTTTGTTTTCGAATGCATTTGAGGTGGTCGCCAAAATGGCTGCGACGTTTGGCGCAATGACCGACAGATAAACGTGGCTGCTATCAACGTTACTAAATTTCCATAAGATTTTTTTTTTTTCAGAGTGTCATAAAGGGCAGAGAGAAAAGTGAATCATGACGAGTGGGCGAAGCTTTGGGTATCGTATGGGTGAGTAACCATACGTTGCCCGAGCGTTGCCCCATATAATGTAAATTGAGTGACATAAAGTGACATAATGTCTACGTTGAAGTCGCCGACTAGTATAAATGGTTTGTGCTTCTAGATGTTTTATATTGTTCTGTCACAATTATGATTGATATCAGTCGATTGTTATTTTTTTTTGTGTGTGTGTGGGTCTCACATCCACGGATCTCCCCATGACGGACACCACGGACGTGGACGGACAAGCCTCGGCCCTAAGGTGCTTCGCCTTAAAAGTGGGAGGCTTTAATGATCAGAAAGAAAACGGTGGCGGAATAGGGTATCCATATTTGGAAAATTGTGTTCAGTGAAAAAAAAAAAAAGAAAGAAAGAAAGAAACCACGGAAAATGTGCAGTCACGGCTTCAAAAAGTTTACAGAACACTAGGTC
>JALIZH010017543.1:0-41160 GCA_030522465.1 Rhipicephalus appendiculatus
AGTGTTGAAGCCACCGACTGTTCCTTTCGTCAGACGTCACGACCCCGTGACAATATGACGAAAAATCAACGTTTACAGCACGTTTTTGAAGCAAGATATCTGTGCATACAGAAAGATGAGATCAAATTTGACCGTTAAAAGAAAACTATGAGCGTAGATATACGGTGGAATTATATTTGTTCTGCCTTTGTTGCCATAGACTGTCTCATCTTTATATGATCGAAGGCCCTGTATGTTCTTCCACACTAAACCTGCTTGACTTCACCATGCAGATCTATTGCGCCCACACAATGGATTGTATATCACGTAATGGCTTTCGCAAACTATACAAGTAGTATATTTCACCACGTGAAAGTTGAAATTCACGTATAATCGGCAGATCGCAGAAAACACTCGGTTGCAAATACACTTAGTCGGGCTTTTCATAAGGCTTTGCGAAACAATTGGAAAATGATTAGAAGCACCACGAATTAACAAGCGCGCCGAGTTAACTTTTTAGATCTTCGCTTACAAGTAGTACTACTGACGATTGGGCATAGGGTAATTGGCACGTATGCATTATTATGAAGCAGCACGACTAAATAAGATAACAAGTCGGTCCTTGTGTCTTCTGCCTAAATTCTTATTAAGTGGCATGTGTTTTTAATGCATGTCTTCATTGACAAAAATATCTCATTTTTCGGCTAATGGACCAAATTACTGGGTATACCAGAAATAACATATCTTGCTTAATAGAGACGAAAGTGAATGTTCCTTAATGAATTTCGCTCTTTGAATGGTCTGATATCAGCAATATAAGGCGGTTTGTGTACGCACACAAATCATATAGTTTAAATGAAAAGTATGGAGACTAGCCCTGCTAGAAAAAACATCGTTGATTTATGATTACTGGACAGACGCCAGCTGCACGAGCTTTTTTTTTTATTTTTCTTGCATGATGAAATGTCCGCATCTGTTCTCGCGAAATCTCAACTTCCGATGATTGTTCCTCTTTTGAATTGTACGCATGAAGTCGGTTCTGAAGATTAATGAATACTTCGAAAGTCATTACGGTAATTGCCTCGACGGTGTCTTTTTTATTTCCGAAGATAAATAGAAGGACGATGGACAATTACCAGCATTTTGTTTAAAACAATTAGCGTTACTGCATCCTATTTCTTGTCAGGGGCAATGCTGATAAGAAATGTACATTATGTGTTTGCCGTTTGTACTTCTGTGCAGGATGACTTGTGTGCAATGATTTCGCACAAATACGCTTTCGTTGCACTAAACTAGCAGTCTAGTGCAACAATATTATGCGATGCTTTTATTAGGTCGGAATAAATCAATTACGCATCTTATGCATTTTGTAAAATTCATATATATATCAGTATTCATAAAGAATACATTGTTTATAGTATGTATGCGCTGTTCGCATATGCAAGTATGAACGGCACTGCAGCATACCCACTGTCCTCTTTATGGTACAATGGTAATTGTAGCCAATGTAGGAGAATCTAGATTTTGTGTATTAAATTGTCCGTATTCGTACGAAAACAATAGTGTTCAAGCCAACAGCAGCACAGAAGGATATTCATCAAACTTTGACTCTAAGTCTCACAATCACATGGTTCAGTGCCCTAAGTAGAATGCAGGGAAGCAACTAACAACATATTGCGGTTTCCCATGTGAATTTTTTTTGCAGCATGTTGCAGACAGATATACTATCAAAGAAGATACAAGTAGTTCATGTCCTAGGAACAGCCAGGAACTATCACTATCGTGTCCTTGAGCCAGCCGATATAAACATGATTGGAGGTGCCCAATGATTATTTTCCAACGCTAGTTCTCCAACTACGGCCAATTAGCTTTAGTGGCACTTATGCCCGGCTACATCGAGTTGCTGCCGCTGTCGAGGCCGTTCTGACGACCACACATTATCGCCACACGCAGCCTCTGCTCGCAGAGAGTAGTCAGGGCCTACGCCAGGCGTGTTGCTTATGCCAGGTGGACCTGAGTGAGTGAGAGCTTCGAATAATAACGTATAACAACCTAATGAAAGCAAAAGCGAACGCAACTTGTCCGTTTAATAGCTCATTGGTTCAATTCGAAGTAGGCACTGTTGCTCTTTGTCGATACTACCTGACTTTCCTCGCAGAATGGTGAGACAGCTTGCTTTCTTGCTTTTACAAATAGAACATACACCTTCCCGCAAATTTATCTCAACACGAGATATTTATGATAGCTAGAGAGCATATGAATCCAACATACGTCACCACCGACAATTCAAGAGCACACATTAGACATCTCTGCCGAGCTCCGGATTGCCATATTGCTGCGTCGCCACTACAGAGACCACAAGCCACGTCTTCAAAGATTGTTTCTACTGATAGAGAATGCGTTCTGTCGGACTTTACTCCAGTAGGAAGACCACTGTCGCCTCCCTGGTGCCTACAGCAACCAGAGGTACTCCTCACAATTGCGGGAATTACGAAAAAGATCCGTCATTCAAAAGTGGCCCTACAACAGGCGACATTGCATTGTCACTACTCAACGAGGAATATCACAAAAAAAAACACATTTACGTCCATGGATCGGTCCCAGTTGACAGCTCCACAGGTGCTGTTATCCTGGCGTGCAAAGTGACAATCAAGTTCAGGGCTCCTACAAGACGACATCAATGACAGCGGAGCTTGCCGCCTCACGTGCTGCCATCTGTCATATCGCGGAAGCCCAGCTTCAAAAGTTGGCTGCCTTTAGCACTTCTAAAGCATCCCTTCAGAGTTTGCAGTCAGCGTTACGACGAAGGGTACACAAGCAGTTGGTAAACGAAACGAGAGGAGCCCTTCACCAAGTTCTACCGAAGGGACATTACGTTGTGTTCGAGTGTCTGGACGGTCATTTTGGCACTAACGACCTCACTGATGATGCTGCCCGGTCCGCCCACGAGGACGCCCAGACATCCCCCATAGCATTTTCGAGAACAGCCGCTGCAAGGACCCCTCGCTCGGTCGCTGACACAATGTTGTAAACTTAGTTGAGTAACCCCAGTGTCCGGGAACTGTCGGCTACATCAACAAGACCCATCGAGGAAGTTTAAAGTACCATCGCACCTCTGCGACCATGACGCAACTTTACGGCGCAGCCTGTGGTTAGGAGTAGCTTTCGCGAAGGCGTACTCTTTTGGCATACAAATGGCCGACACATTCAGATGTGACTGGTGCAACAGTGACGAAACGATAGAACATCTACTGTGTTTCTGTGATCGTTTTGTGAGCCAACTCAACATTCTACGCAATGCGCAGGACAAACGAAATGGCAGACCACTTTCCGAAAAGAACATTATCGCATAATAATCTTTTTTTTTTTAATTCTTTCACAGTGTCTTCTCGGTGGCTTGCGACACCGGTGCAGCGCTGAATCAATATTAGGATTGCGCAAATTAAGGGTTTCTCGTGCACGACACACAAAAACGTTATCTATCTATCTATCTATCTATCTATCTATCTATCTATCTATCTATCTATCTATCTATCTATCTATCTATCTATCTATCTATCTATCTATCTATCTATCTATCTATCTATCTATCTATCTATCTAACCAGCCGCCTACATTCGGGCACTCTCGTGATCGCCTCCTTAAATTGAGGTAGACCATAACTGTTAAAAATTGGAATGAGAGGGTAAGAGGGTTTCACAAATATGGCTCTTTATAGACGAATGGTGATATCACTGTGAGATGTGTGCTCCATGCGTGCGTGCTCCCCTGCAATCTCTTTCTCTATATTTAAAACTTCCCCATCCCTTTCCCTATTGTAGGGTAGCATACCCAGTTTTTCTGGACTGTTTAACATCCATGCCTTTCCTTTCTCTCCTGCTCCTTCCTTCCTTCTTTCCTTCATCTTCATTTCTTCCTAATTTCCTGCAAATTATGTAGGCGTGACAGAAGTAGTGTGTCATTTCCCTGATGCACTCTTTGGTGAATTTATTATGGACATTTTCATCATTTACAACTATTTATTTCTCTATGGTAATAATATCACATCCGTATAAGGTATGAAACCCGTAATTGACCATATTTATTTTCGACATATTTGTTTTGAAATATGATAGACTATTGTGCTTGGAAACTGCATTCAATAGTATATAAATTTACAAAATATTCACAAAATAATAGCTTTGTAAAAAATACACTTTTTTGACACCCTTACACCAATGAAATGAGCCTTCCTAGGACTGTGAGGTGAGCGAGGAAAAAAAGCGTTTTAGCCTTATACACTCCTATTTACATTTTTTGTTAGTTTCTTCTTTAGGGGAACCATAAAGCAACCCACCACAGTTCTAAAGGTTATAGTAGCGCAAGAAAAGACTTCATGTTTTCTCTTGATCAATATCAAAGCAGTCGCGAAACCGACAAAACTACAAAAAGAAAGAAATAAAGAAATACAGACACTGTGTACATTGTTTTATCGCCACCTGCCCTATTCACGTATGTTGGAAGAATCACGACAGTCTCGAGACAACAAAAAAAAAGTTTGAAAAAAGGCATTCACAAATAGAACTTAAAATAATAGCACCATGTTTTACTGAGCGTTCATTTCGAGCAAACTTCAGCGCTGGGTGAGAAGATCCTAATGAGAGGTGCGGAACAGCTGATTTCCCATGGGGTCTCCTGCAGATATTGGCGCAGTGTAAGTTCTTCAAACGGGGACGTTCCTCTAGGACACTCGCTTCACAGCTGATGGCAAAATGTCGGAGCCAGCTTCTGGAAGTACTTCAACATTTATAACTTCCCTATATTTGTATCTTTTGCTTTCCCATCCGCTATAACACTTTCAAGAGGCAACTGTCGAAGAAGTACTAAACTTCATAAGGTCTTAAATTTCATCATGGAGAGAGGGCAAAGTTTCCAACAAAAAAGTGTGGTGCAGCAGTTCCCATTGCTGCAATTGCTAACAAGGAATTGCTGTAAGCCATTTTAAAGACAATGCAGGAAAAGAACTGGAAGTACACTTGGGTAGATTGGGTAGATTTTGATGCGGAAGCGGAAAAAGTTTTGTGTGCTTCCGTCACGTAAGCTGAAGACCTTTCCATAGTTGTTTGATGATCGTTTATTAGTCGTTTGTGTATACCTCTAGTTTTCTGTATCTCAAAATGACGTTTTCTTTTCCCGATGTTGAAAACATATGACTTCAGCAGGTATCATTAGGCAATATGATATTTTAATATTCGTAGCATTGAGCACTTCGATCATCTTCTTGTGCATTTGTCACAGCAATTCACTAAAATATAGCATCGCCATAACTGAAACTTGGCTTCGAGAAAACGAATCAGTTCATCTACTTGGCTATGTCATGCTGTCGCAACCTGGAAACAGTAGTACACGAAGAGGGGGGCGTGGCGTTTTTTATGAAATCCTGTTTTGCATTCGTTCACCTTAGCGATAGCTCATGCTCCATTTCATCTGTAGAAATTATTTTTATTTATCTTCAAAACAGTGTTAGTGTGGGTGCAGTGTATCGTCCATCAAATTCCAGTATAGCTGACTTCATCGCTGTAATGGAAAGTACAATGATTCCCATTGTGGTTTCAAAAGTGCCTCTTGTTGTTTACGGCGACATCAATATAGACTTGTCCAGAGATGCTTGTTATAATTGTGTGTTTTGCTACAATCAATTAATACAAAAAACGTTATTTCATCGCCTACTCACGTAACAGGTCATTCGGAGTCGATTACTGATCACGTGTTGAGCAATGCTCACCTTGAATGTAGTGGCAGGTTTATACTCTCTTGCAATTGTGGATCACAATCCTATTTTTATATTTTCACCCCAAAAAGAGATTTGTGCACCTAATAAACGTGCCATCAAACGAACAACACGTGCGGACTATAATCGCGTCGAACGATTACTTTAAGCTACGGATTTTGATGTCCTCTATGATGAAGGCATGTGCGTCGCGTGCGATAACATTATTCACTGCATTGGGGGGCGCCGTCGAACGGTCAACGCGCAGCTGTTCGCGCCAAAATTATAATCATGCCATATTTCCATGAATGAATACAAATATACTTGAGCTTTTGAAGCTTATTGATTTCTACTATGACAAATGTCGGCAAGCCAAGCTGCAAGCGAAAACTCGTATCGGTATGTCGGCACGGAAAGCTTCAAGCGAAAACTGTCAGCTGGTTGAACCTGTGCCTGACGTTCAAGCAACGCGGTCAGTTGCGCGACGATGCCAGACATATCTGGCGCGACGCGTCCGGTTTCACTTCGTCGGACATTGAAGTGGCATTAGGCCAGGAGGTTTTCCACTTTCACGAGCAGTTAACATTACCGGAGCGCAAAAGCATTGAAATATGAGCCATGCGTATCGCGTTGGAAATTAGCTGACTGGGGTGGGTTCCCCACGTGTGGGGTTCCTGCGGTACCGAAGCTTACTCCAGAGAAAGGAAGAAAAACTACCCGAGAAAAGAACGTTGGGCGCCAGATGAAGTGCTCAGCCTCCGCTCAAGGGGGTCCGTGGGCCGCCGTCCGTACAAGCGTTGGTTCGTACGACAAAGATTCAGCAACGCTAGGAATATGGACAGGTTTAATTCACGACGAAGCTCAAGTCAATCTCACAAACACTTCAATGTTGGCTCAACACGGCGCAAACGCGAGCAAGGGAAGATTCAAAGGCCGGAAACAGGCAATAAAGGCTGGTATGCAAACAAACTCACACTCAAATTGAAATGGTAGGCAAACCGAGAACTTGCTTTAGCGGACGCTTGCCACCGGCGTGCCACCCCACTCTGCTCTGCAGGCGCTTTTTCTCCTCGTAAAAATGTAAGGACGCCCAAAGCCCCGACAATGCATGACAAACATGCGATAGTGGACGACATGTCGTGACATGCATTACTTTTTTTTCTTCCATGACAAACTAGGTGATACATGCAGCTCCTTGCTGGCTGCTTCGCATTACATCAATTTGCACCATGCGTGTGGTCAGCCGGATTTTTTTTTCATAAGGAATTTCAAGCACTGACGTAGCTATGTGGTAGAAAACTCACCTGCAACGCACAAAACCTAGGCTCGGTTCTTACACGAACGAAACGTTGCATTCTTTATTGATTTGTATCTATCTCGAAGTTGTACTGACGGACAAAGCTGATATTTTTCTCAAAGCTGACGACGCCGACCTTCGAATTTTCTCAGAAATGAGCAATTTAACGCGGTCAAGATGAAAATGTCAGTCTACCAGAACATTGCAAGTCTCCGGCACAAGTCGAAAAGACGAAGAAGTTGCCCTGAAGATAAGTCACTACAAGACGACAAGTATGTGAAAAGCGCAAGAAATCTTAGCGCCAAATTTGCGGTCGAGTAACTCTTTAAACAAAGAATATAGCAAGCAGAGTGTGAAGCGCACAATTTTATTCAATTCCTGTCGAACTCTACAGCGTTAGCAAAATATTCTTGGGGCAACAGTATGGAACAAATAAAAAGCATTCACAGTAACCTTACCGTCTCTTTGCTGTCGGCGACGAGGCAGTCGTAAAGAAGAGGGATGGACGCTTGAGCAGGAAACAACTGAGTCGGCATTACTCCTCAATACGTGCTGCAACAACTCTTTCTCAGACAGATTCCTCAATCCTCGGACCTTGATGCATCGGTGTAAGCATTGCCGTTTCTTAGCATTCACTGTTTTTCTTTATTTGGCATACTGCCGTCCAACGAGCATTGTTTCGCACAAATAAAAGAAACGAAAGCGTAGTTGAAGTGACAACACTCTCGGTAATCACCGTTATCAGCATCTCTTCACCGATGATTCGGCGTAGGCTACTGGCAAAGAAAGGAAGGTGCATTGATGGGCAACCAATTCCCAACGGAAGGAAGCGTTGTTGCTACCTCGTTGTCCGTAGGGCCTCGTAACGAGATGATTGCATAGCGCCTTGCTGGGTCCCCAAAGGCACCAGAAAAGGCCGAAACAAAGGCTTTGGATAAGGACGCCCTTGGCACTGCAGCATTGACTGTTTCGGACATAGATGGTGGCAGAAAATCATTCATCTTGATCCGGCCATGGAAGATATGTGAAGTAGCCTACTTCTTCGGCAAAGGGCAGTGACGTGGCAACTAAGTTAGCATCATTCATTCATCTCGCGATGTTCCGTGTGGGGCGTGAACGGTATTAAGCCATTGTAAAGGTCCCAAATCATCCCCTCCCCCGCACCCAGCCCATTACTATAGTGTTCTACACGGCGCGCTTGTGAACGCTTGTTGGTGGCAGGTGACGCAAAAGAAATAGCACAGCTGCTTAATCTCATTGCCTTTGTCAGTGGAGATATGCGGGAATATTACCATTGGCAAAAACTTGTTCTCACATGACAGATGGCATGACAAATGTAACAATGATCATAATAATATACCTAGTTTTACGTCCCAGAACAACGATATGATTATGAGAGACGACGTAGTGAAGGGCCCCGAAAATTTCTTCCATCTGGTGTTCTTTAACGTACACTCACATAGCACAATGCATGGGCCTCTATTATTTCGCCTCCACAAAAATGCGACCACCGCGACTGGGATCAAACGCGCCACCTACGGGACATCAGCCGAGCACCGTAACGCCTGATTCGTCATACCAGACACAATTGTGCATAAATTTTATGATATTTGCCCTTTTACAGCGAAAGCTGTTATGAGATCACAACAAGGGTCGTTTCTGCGCCGCAGTTGTCCGCCGCCGCCGCCGGTGTCCGTAACCAATATCGCACGAAATAAGAAAAAAAACTAAATAAATAAAAAAACACCTATGATTGAACGGGAATCGAACCCGGGTCTTCTGCGTGGCAGCCCAGCACTCTACCACTGAGCTACGCCGCTGCTTGAAACTGCGGTGCAAACTGACTCTATGCAGGCTTCATGTCGGGTAAGGAATCGCGTTAACGTGTGTTGTTAAGCGTTTTAGAACAGTAAAGTAAGAACCAGGAGTCACACAAATCGAATTGCGTAACGAGTGGGTCGTTCAATGCTCCAACCCATTACAAAAGCCTCAGGCAAATTCTTCTTCTTCGTCAGCCACATAATCAACAAAGTGCACATAATGCGTTACAAGAGCCTAGCAGGTACCGCGCTTTTCTGAAGAATGACGAATAATGGCATAGTAGACGCTTCCCCACTACACAAAAAATTATGAAGATTTATGGCGTATTAGGTACAAAGCAAGTGCGGTTGTTGTTGTTGCCCAAGAATGTTTAAAAAGCTCTAGAAAGGCCGCTCTCCCAGCTTTCGCTGTGGCTGTGCTGCGAGTTTCGCGCAGGCCTGGCGGTTTTTTCTCTGCAACCAAATGCGGCTGCAGAAGGCACCAGCGGATGCGAGACTACGTCGCATCAATCAGTAGGCAAGCTGCAGTCAGTAGAGATGAAGCCCGAGGTACCTCTAAAATCTCACAGTGAGGTTTCAGCGTTACCGGGAGTACTTCGTGCAATGTTCTTGTTTTAACACGAAAGGTGTTTTATGCCGGGGTTCACCAAGATTTGAGTGACGTATTTCCGTCACGGAAATGACGTCCAAAAAATACACATGATCAGAAGACGAAAAAAAAGTTCCGCCAGTGGGAGCCGAACCTACGACCTCTTGGTTCGCGACAAGCGATGCCGGGCACGCTATCCACTACGCCACGGTCACCTACTGTACGAGCCTTAAAAAACAAGCCTTTTATATCTACCACTATCCTCTCATAGTGCTCTTGCTAAAGCGAAGTAATGCATTATGACCGTGAAATAGGCACCCGACACTGACCAGAGGGCGCGATGGAACTCTTGTGGAACGCCTGAAAATTGACGGCACCGACCGCCAGGGATACCAAGAAAATGAAACGCTCTCTGAACACATCGACGCGCTCAAGTGTCTCCCTTTTGGGCACGTTTTCAACGAACGCTTCCTGAGTGCCTCCGTAATCAACCGTGACCGCCTTCCCCCTACATAAAAAAAAAAGTGCACACGTGCCTTGGCGGGTCCGTTTTTGCTGCGTCTACTCGCTAGGATATGTAGTGGCGTAGTGGCGCGCCTTTTTTTTTTTTTTTTGCTGCGTCTACTCGCTAGGCTGTGTGTTCTGGCGCTACCGTCGGATCTCGTAAACTGCGTTGCCGGGTGCCTATACACGCTTAGTTCCTGCAAAGCGTCGTTTCTACGCGTCCGTCCCATTCGGCGCGTTTCGAATAGGACAAGTGCAATTTTGTCGACGCATTAACACACTGCCAGGTGGCGACCTTACCCCTAAGACCTCACTCATAGCATCCGTCCATACCAAATATAGCTCTGCGACGCACGAGGGCTTCGCGTGGCCGTTACTCCGCGTTCCAAACTCCGCGTTCCCCCGCGAAAAATCGCAGCCCGCCAACGGGGAAGACGACGCGCGTTGCGTTTCCCTCTGTTCGGGCAGCGTTGTTCAATAACTCTAAAATGCCGCGCATAGGTGACAGTAAATTTGCGTCCGCACTTGTGATTGTTCGGCCAGGTTCTTTGGGAGCGAAGCAAGGCCGAGCCCGCGCTTCGCGATGGAGATCGCCGCCGTCTTCGTGACGTTGCCTCGGAAGAAGACGCCTTCGCCGCTGGACGTTTTAAAACAAGCTTTATGTACAGAACTACGTACAGGAATATGACAGAAAGTAAAAGGGAAAACGAACCTCAGTGGGGCCGTAAGCTGCAGTGCCGGTGTCTAGCCGGCAAGCTTTCTAGTAGCAAAAAAGACGTCGCGGTCTCTTGGGACGCTCCTTTTATCCCCTGTTTCCCCCTCCCCCATCACTCTGCGTTGCCTGCGGTCATCGGCACCAGACAGGGTCGGGCAGGTAGCAGAAGGAGCAAAAGGGTTGGCCAGGTAATCCCAAGCAAGGAGCAGAGGGGTGATTCACGTCCGACGCACCTGCATAGCTTGGGGACGCACCCTCTATCTCCTGTCGTGTAGCTCGCTCCAGCTCAAGAATGTGGGCGTTGGTAGGAGGGGGTGGTCCCGCAGAGCGCAACCTTACAGTGACCTTAGCCCAAGTTCGGGGTCTGATCAGTGACGCTCTTCTCGCTGTCACACCGCTTTCTCTGATTCCAGCCTCACCGCACAGCTACCACAAGCATCCATGACGACAAGGGTTTATTTCATCATTGATCATGGACGTTAGTCGTCGGGATACAGATGTACCATCAAGCGTCAACGTGGATGCATCCACGTTAAACGGTGCTATAACTGTCAAACACCAATAGGCATTGTGCAAGCTCTCTTATATCAATGTACAGTAAACATTCAACTACTTCTGTAAGGACACGTTTCACTTTCGTGTTGTACCGATTCCTATGACGGAGGGATCCACCATGTTTTTTTTTGTAACTGAGGCAAAACAACAAATGTTGAGATGGTTTGTGGAATAAAAACACGACCCGCAATACATAATCACTGGCCTGGTTTTCGGTCTTCTAGATACGGCACATTCGGAGCCCTACATCATTTTCTTACACGTATTCATTATCCTTGTTACAGAACTTGCATTAAGGCGGCAGTGCAAGATACTTCATTGGCACTTGTCGGAAAGTACAACAGCAGAGGGTTCTCGACGACCGTGATTCCTTAACGCGAAACACATAAACCAGTCCAAAAAATCAAGCAAGCAAGCAAGCGAAGAAAAAAAAAACTTGCAACGCCCTCTCTCTTGCTACTCATACGTAGGCACACGAAATTCACTAAGATTATAACTTGGTCAGCTCAACCTTTCGCACTTTACTCGACATGCGCAGCGTGTCGCAGAGAGGTGTTATTGAACTTTCACCTTTTGTATACTCACTGTGACAACGATGCCAACAGTGATGGTGAATATTAGCTGTCAATGTTATTGTATTGCTGCTGCAATAAAAGTAAACAGGGAGTGCATTCAGCAGGGGTCATATCCGACATAATACGTGTGCCTGCTTGTAAGGGTAGTGTGCAGTACAAAGTTATAGTTGATTCAGTCGCATAAGCATAGCTGATAGCTGTAGGATTTTTTAGATCACTAAATTCAAATAGCGTATTTAGCTGTTAACACTTCAAGGTTTTTGGGACCTCCTCTTCAAACCTATACTGCACTTATAGCATATGCTATTTTTCTCCAAGAATGTCCACACAGGAGGAACAAACACGAGCTTACCAGTTTGGAACTGTGTGTATGAGACAGTGAGGCTACGGCTGCCCATGTTCCATGTTTTCATGGGAAGGAAAACAGGGCAAGCATAATCGAACAGTGTGACATGACGGACGTTTTGGAACAGACCATGAGTGTGTCTTGAAGATATCGATCCTTTTAGGGGCGAAGCTCCTTAGGGCATAGGCTAGTCCCGCGTCGTTGTCTTTGTCGTCGTCATAGCCACCGCTGTGCGATGACGATGACGCTGCCATCACGGCACAGCACATGGAATGTATCCACTATGCGTCATGAACGATGACGCTGACGACGACGAAGAATAAGCGTCGTAGCCACCTCTAGGTCTCAGAATGATCACTAGATGGCGCTGCGGTGCCACCTAGTGATCGACCACATGTAACCCACAACCATCCCGAGGAACCTGCATCGATCTCGTCTTTGCAAACTTCCCACTACAACCCATCTAAGAACCCCTATCCCTCCACTTCACCGACCATAAAGCCGTTATAATGAAGGCGGAACGGAAGCCACGGCTTATGAAAACGGTAACCACCATGGTTCACGACCAACGAAGAAAACACGGCTCCAGTACGAAAACGGAAAATCACGGCTCACGAATAAATAAAATTTCTTAATATATACACACAGTGTTTGTCACGTCTTTGATGATGTACTGGGCAAGATTCCCGAAAGATTCACGGTTTTTACCCATGATCCTCCGGAGCTTCGCCCACTCGTCATCATTCACTCCATGGATATGCGTGGATTTTTTTCTAAAATGCAAAGCATTTCTTGGCAAACTTCCGCGACTTTGAGCGTATCTATCTATCTATCTATCTATCTATCTATCTATCTATCTATCTATCTATCTATCTATCTATCTATCTATCTATCTATCTATCTATCTATCTATCTATCTAGCCGCCTACGACTTTGTGCTCTCCTGGCCGTATCGTTAATGGGAGTTATACCAAATTTGGTATGGCATAACATGACTGTATGACAAACATGAATGACTGGTCATATCATAAAAATTATTACTAACTTTTTCATGAAAAGCATGATTTACACACCATGGCCATAGCGCTCCTGAGACCGTTCTCTTAACTTGATGTATACAAAAATTTGCACGATGAGACATTTCAGCATGACCGACATAAATAACTGATGGTAATATGAAAAATCATGACCTGTATGTCAAGTACAACATGATTTACATGCCATGCTCACGGCGCGCTGAAAGCCGTTTCGCTAGCTTGATATACACCAAATTTGGTATTGCGTAACGTGACTGTATGACAAACGTAAATGACATGTGGTGGTATCGAAATCATGACATCTCATGTGCAACACGACTTGCATGCCACGCTCATGGCACGCTCGCAGCCGTTTCGTTAGTTTGATATGCACCAAATTTGGTATTCAATGGCGCGACTGCATGACGAGAACAAATGACAAGTGGTAATATCGAAATCATGATATGTCATGTGCAACATGACTTGCATGCTACGCTCATGGTACTCCCGTGGCCGTTTCTGCTAGCTTGATATTCACCAAATTTGGTATTGAGCGACGTGATTGTATGACGAGCATAAATGACAAGTGGATATTAGGGAAATCATGACATGTCATGAGCAACATGACTTGCATGCCACGCTCATGAGACTCTCGTGGCCGTTTCGCTAGCTTGATATACACCAAATTTTTAAGGCGAAAGCCTTTAATGTCTCATGCTCACGTCCGTCCGTCCGTCCCTACAGCCGTGCCCTGGCACGCTGCCAGGTAGGCGCTGGGGCGCGCAAACGGACGCCGGTCGCGTTGGACTCTACTGTGCTTGCGCTTTGCTTGCGTAGCGTCGTGGTGCCGAGCGTCTGTAATCATGCAAGTAGGGAGACGCGCGCATCATGTTCCATTTTGATCGACCCCGTCTCAGTGGGCACAGGCGTTCGAGGAACACACTTTGGAATTGACAAAGTGTCCGTCAATTTAAACGCTGGAATGCGGATGGCGCCTGCACGATGCGCAAAGCGCGATACTACGAACGCATGCGAAACGGAGGCAGATTGGTCTCGCGTCTCGCTGCGATTTGAGGTAAAAAAATTAAGCTAAAATAAGTGGCAGGTGGTAACATGAAAATCTTGGCCATGCATGTCATCTACAATGCCATTTATATGCGAGGCTCATGGTGAGCTTGCGTCCGGTTCGCTAGCTTGATATACACCAAAATTTCTATTGCGTGACGTGACTGCAGTATGACCAACACAAATGACAGGTCGTAAGATGTAATTAATGACATGCACATTATGTACCGCATGATTTGCTCCTTGCTGGCTTCTTCGCATTACATTGATTCCCACAATTGCGTGGGATCTGTTTTTCGTTCGGTTTGTTTTCTTTTTTAACTCATTCCTAGAAGGAACACATTTCGGCGAGTTTGGTGATCAGTGATGTCAAAAATGGCGCGTAATTTCAAACATGGGCAAAGCAAAGAGGTCCTGTGTTATTCATATTCTTTTTGTTCATATTTAAATTTCCGCGCAGATCTTCACAACATGAACTTGAGTTTACGGAGTGCTTCCCCCGCATGTTTGCCAGTTCCAGATTACTGTACAAACTCTGCGCTATGTATGCTAATGTTCTCCAGGCTGGCTTCTCCAGGCTCTGTTTTTCTTTGCTTTTAAGTAGCAGAAAAGGGTCCCTCTCTACACTTCTTAGCAAGAAGTTTCCAGCCTTTCCGAGACTGAAGTCCTCGAAATGCAATATATGTTTTCTTTCAGACTACCCTTCTTCAGTTATCGCGATCAAGTCATGCGATAAAACAGAAGACGGAGTAATGGACTTGCTGAAAGTCGGACTTAAAATGATGAGAGAAAAATAATTTAGCAGGTTCCATATATACAAGAACAGCTCCGAATACGTTCCCTGCGTATAATTACAAGTCCCTGCCAACGATGGCTCTACCCGCACCAGGAGAGCAAGGCAGTGTGAAGCAATGGACACCGGAGACGGTCGCTGGTGCAGCAATTCCAGACGCTGTGTAAGCGTCAAAAGCACCGTGCTAGCGTTGGAGGAAAGAAACAGAAAAGTTTTGCTGTGCACAGGTCAGCTAAAGTGCAGAGAAAATAGGAAGCACCACCGCGCGTCATGGATGCGTAAAATTAAGGGACGAGCGCAGTCCTGTGTACCCGATGAACAGAAGGCAAATGAAGTCATTTTTAGGATTTATGGTTGTCGCGTAGGGAAGACTGCAGGGCGCTGCTATTTCGACTAACATATTTGTCATTTACGCGCAAAAAAAGTTGTTGCGCCTTTTTCCTGACAATTAATAATGAGAATTCTAGTTCAGCAATATATTCTTTATGCAGTAGATTAGTATAAAATCAATATAAGGCTTAAGGCACAAATATGCACTTTTGATCCGCGCTTTCGTACTCCTTGGAATATGGTCCATATATGGTCCAGATGTTTTGCAATGACTAGTATTGCGTTAATTCTATACCACTGTTACTAGTACAGATGTTAAAACACATTACATGCATCGCTTTGAACGACACTTTCACTTTCACTTTCACTTTATTTCTTAAAGGCCCCACGTGGGGGCATTACATAAGGGGGTGGGTGTACAATGAAGATACATGACACTTGACCATTCAGGATAAGAAATGAGCTCTTATAGCTTCAATGAAAGCTTCAGGGTTGGTGATGGCAACGATGACGTAGGGAAGGCCGTTCCAGTCTACAATGGTGCGTGGGAAAAAAGAAGACGAGAAGGTGAGAGTGCGGGTTTGGGGGGCGAGCAACACTTAAGGAATGGCTTGTACGAAGAGATATACGAGCTGGTGGTGAGAAGTATGGTGTCTGATTGAGTGAACTGTGGTACATTTTGTGTAGTAGAGATAGGCTGGCAATGCGACGGCGACGGGAAAGGGTGGGCAGACCAGTTTCCGCCTTTAATGAGGATACACTTACGTTGTATGAATATGATGAGTGAATAAACCTGATGGCGCGGTTCTGCACCATCTCTAGTGCGTCTGTGAGGTAACTTTGATGAGGGTTCCAGATTGCAGATGCGAATTCAAGTTTTGGACGAATTAAAGACTTGTAGGCAATGAGTTTAACATCAGGAGGGGCATTTAACAGATGACGCCTTAGAAAGCCTAAAGTTTTGTTACTAGATGAGATGATGTTGGACACATGCGGAAACCAGTTAAGATCTTTGGATATAGTGACACCGAGATATTTGTAAGTGCTGACAGTTTCAATCGGAGTGTTAGAAATTTTGTACGGATAGAGGAGAGGACTACGTGAACGGGTGAAGGACATTGATTTACATTTACTGGGGTTAAGAACCATGAGCCAGCGATCGCACCAGTTTAGAATATTTGTTACATTGCTCTGCAGCAGAGCCTGGTCTGAGGTTTTAGTTACCGATTGGTAAATGACGCAATCATCTGCGAACATGCGAATAGAGCACGAAATTTCCAATGGCAGATCATTGATGTATATGAGGAATAATAGGGGACCTAGTACGGAGCCCTGGGGGACGCCGGAGGATACGGGAACAGGGCTAGATGTAGTGTTATTGATGCACACACGTTGAGACCGGTTAGTAAGAAATTCTTGAATCCATCGAATGACATCTGGATGCAAGCCTAAATGGGACAGTTTTAATAGTAGGCGTCGATGAGGTACCTTGTCGAACGCTTTTGCATAGTCGAGGAATATTGCGTCTACCTGTGTGTTAGTATCTAAGTTTGAGTGCAGGTCATGAAGAAAAAGAGCGAGCTGAGTTTCGCAAGACAGCCCCTTGCGAAAACCATGCTGTGATGAGTGGAAAAAACTTATGGAATCGAGGAAGTCCATGATATTAGTGTAAATGATATGCTCCAGGATTTTGCATGGTATACTGGTTATGGAGATGGGCCGGTAGTTTAATGGTGAAACTCTGTTACCAGACTTGTAAACCGGAACGACCTTGCCCACTTTCCATTCGTTTGGTAGGGTGCCTGCAGACAAAGACTGTGAGAACAACAAGGTTAAGAGTGAAGCAGAAACATGTTTAGTGTTTTTTAACAGTTTAGAGGTGATGTCATCAACACCCGCTGACGAGGAAACCTTTAGTTTATCAATCAATGATTCGACGCCTTCGGCCGAAATGTTTATAGCCGGCATTGTTGACATGGTAGGGGTAGAACACTCGGGCAGGGGGGGGCGTCCGATTCAGTTGTGAAAACGGACGAAAAGGCGGCGTTGAATGCATTAGCACACTCAGAATCTGAGAGGATGTCACCCTGGTCATTGTAAATACGGATAGCGCGACTGGGCTGAGGGTTAATGGTCTGCCAGAATTTCCGAGGGTTATCGGTTATCATGCGGGGAAGGTCGGAGTGAAAGAAGGAATGTTTACGTTGACGGACTGCCGTGAGATATGCGCGTTCAGCTTGATAGTATCTATCCCACGAGACCGCATTTGGTTTAAGCTTCGCAGAACGAAAGAGCCGTTTCTTTTTACTCTCGAGCGTTTTCAGGGTTTTCGTGAACCATGGTTTATGGCGGTTAGAAGGAATAGTGACGACAGGGATATGCTTATCGGCTAAAACATTCATCTTGCCCTGAAGTAATGACCAGTTTTGTTGCACAGAGCGATTTTCAAATGCGGACTCGTAGGACTGGTAGAATTCATGCAGTTCGTTGTTTATGGCAGAGTAGTTACCCTTATCATAGAGGCGAATTTGTTTCGCGGGTGAGTGGCGCAAGGGCGGTTTGAGTGAAAATGTAGCATGAATTACCTTATGGTCGCTTATTTCTTTAAGGAAACTAATCGATGACACGTATTCAGGGTGCGTTGTAAGAATAAGATCAAGAGTGTTAGCACAATCTTGCGTGACACGAGTTGGTTCTTTTATCAGTTGGCTCAGATTATGGTTAAGACAGAAGTCCAGAAATTCAGCAGCCTCCGAGTTACCTGTACCCAACGGTGTAGTAGCCCAATCAATACCGGGGTAATTAAAGTCACCGAAAAGCAGAATACATGCATTAGGGTGCCTCTTGGTTAATTCGCTCATGATATTATTAAGTTTGCCGGGAAAATCAGGCTGATGACTAGGGGGTCTGTAGCACACACCCAGGATAATAAGGTGGGGTTCAGCACGGCAGATAAGCCACAGTATTTCGAGGTCACAAGATATACTGACAGGGCAACAAGACAGTTCATTGTGAACGGCGATTAATACTCCACCCCCTCTGGCTCCGAGCCTGTCCTGTCGAAATATATCAAAGTTAGGCAATGCGCTCAAAATTTCAGCATCTGAAATGTCGCTGGAGAGCCATGTTTCGGTTAGTACTAGCACATTACTATCGGATGATGACACCAGATTCGACACTACTTCACGTTTTGGGAGGAAGCTGCGAATGTTAGTGAAGATAACAGACAGTGAAAAGGCGGCACAGGGCTTGCGGTGGGGATGTCTGTGCGGTAGACGGGCAAGACAAGATAGCTATAATTGAGTTTGCACACTTTGTGAAGCTTCATCATAAAAGAAACGTTGTGAGCCGATGTGTAGCGTTTTATATCTAAGTGAATAAGGCACGGACTTGCTTTTTGCAAAGGTGATAAGGTGTCTACGGGCGTTTTGCACCCGCTGGGAAAAATCCTCACCGATACTAAAGGTTGTACCTTTCAACTTACGAGCGTTGCTGAAGATCGCCTCTTTTGTCTTAAAAGCGCTAAACCTGACAATGATGGGACGATTACGTCCAGGGTTATGGCGACCCAAACGATGCGCTCTCTCTATTTCTTTTGTGTCAAGGGTTATGTTTAGTCGTTCAGAGCAGAGCTGAATTATTGTTTCTTCAGGATGTGCACGCGATTCAGATGAATTGTCGGGGATACCATAAAATATTAGGTTGTTACGACGGGAACGATTCTCGGCGTCATCAAAACGGCTTTCTAAATCAGAAACACGACACACAGTTTTGTCGTGATCAGTTTGTACGGTTCCAAGCTGCTGCCGCAAGTGCTCGATGTGCTCACAATGGGCTTCAACAGATGCCACACGTTTAGCAAGGTCAGCGATTGTGTTATTAGTGGTAACAAGTTGTGCCTTAATATCTTTAATTTCCGCAATAACAGTCGACTGACCAGCGGTTAGCTTACGCAGTTCGGCAAGAATTGCCTCATTAACTGGCCCGGGGTTTGACTCGATATCACCCGCGACTAGCAGCAAGGAACGCACGACAGCTGCACACTCACAACAAGTAGCAAAGAGGCGCTGCGGGCTCGGCAGCTGAACTAAGAAGTAGTTACTCGTTTTTTTTGCGTATAGGCTGTACGAAGGACCAACCTGCATGATGAAGTGCAGAGGGTTAGTGGTCACTCTCGCAGAACTGCTGCCGAGCCCACAAGGCGATGCTGACACGGGGGGTGGCTTTATAGCTTGAAGAACGATTGATGACGTGGCCGATGGGACTGTCCAAGCTGTGCCGAGGACAAAGTGCTGGAGCGGTGATGTAGTTTGCCACGTTGAATCCTGGGGACTGTCCAGCCAAGTCGCACATCTCGAAGACTGAGCAGATCGACGGAACGGTTGCATGCGCACCGGAGATGCGCACGGTGATGATCCAGACGGAACGGGAAAGAACACCAGAGCCAAGGCATGGTAGATAACCTGCATGATGAAGTGCAGAGGGTTAGTGGTCACTCTCGCAGAACTGCTGCCGAGCCCACAAGGCGATGCTGACACGGGGGTGGCTTTATAGCTTGAAGAACGATTGATGACGTGGCCGATGGGACTGTCCAAGCTGTGCCGAGGACAAAGTGCTGGAGCGGTGATGTAGTTTGCCACGTTGAATCCTGGGGACTGTCCAGCCAAGTCGCACATCTCGAAGACTGAGCAGATCGACGGAACGGTTGCATGCGCACCGGAGATGCGCACGGTGATGATCCAGACGGAACGGGAAAGAACACCAGAGCCAAGGCATGGTAGATAACCTGCATGATGAAGTGCAGAGGGTTAGTGGTCACTCTCGCAGAACTGCTGCCGAGCCCACACGTCACCATATTTATTGTGTTCAGGTCGAACTTTTATTATACAAAACAAGAAGGAAACCGACGCTTTTTTTTTGGTGACGTGCTGTGGCATTGACTATTTGACGCGAGAATTTCGTCCTCCAAATGAGCTAACAGTGACGTCACAAAAAAGATTTACTTTGACGGTATTGCGCTGATCTAGTTATTTACCTTATCACAATACTTACGGAAGCAGCATGTGGCACATCATTTTGCAATGAAAATTAAGAAGGAAGCACAAGTTATAATTCATAGTGAAATGTTAGGTATAATGACGTGCGAGCAGGAATTATTGTAAGTATATATAAAATAAACAATGTGCGTACTATCAGTGGCGTAACCACAACTTTTTTCTCAGAGAGGGAGGGGGGGGGGTCGAATTTTGCTTCATAGATCTTCCCGCGTGCTTTTGTATGCTTGCGAGTGTATATACACAACAAAACACAAAAATATCAAATGGGTGGGAGAGTTTAGAAAGTTGCTCGAAAAGAAAATAACAAGACCAGCTGCCCACTTACATAATGCGACCCTGCTTGCCTGACTTTCTTCTTTGCGCTTAAAGATATGGCTTCTATCGGCGTTCATTTTTTTAATAACGCCGGCAGCATCTGTCGCCATTAATTTAGCGAAGTTTCACTTACGCAATCTGTTGGGTAATAAATACGATGAAGAACATCTCTGCCAATTCTTTCGTTTACAGCATGAATGTGATCGGCAATTTAGGATCCGCCTATGTGCTTCACTCCCGTGATTGAAAGAGTTGCGCGAGTACTGTGAAATTTCAAATGGGCGACTTTTAAGTTTTATGCATGTTTACTTTAACTTCCGTGCAGTACAGCATTAAAAAAAACACGACGGAAACAGGGCAAATAATTATTTGCCACTTTGATTAATAGCTCAAAAAGCAAAAAAAAAATGTCTGATTTTTTGTTTTTATTAGTTATTTTGCTTCTTTCCAAGAGCTGCATAATTTGCCCGTTGCGTTTCCAGCACTAGACGCTGAATTCTTCGAGCGGTTGCCTTCTTCCAATGCGCACCGTGCCATTATGACGTGATATGTTTAAAATATGGGGTACACTACCAACTGTCTGCCCGCATGACTTGCTGTTTGCATAAATTCCAGTAAACCTAACCTAAACACGCGTAGTGGCGCGTGCCCAAATGCATGCGTCAATAGAATGTCCCATCGAACCTCACTTTCTTTTCGGAAAACCATAAAATCAAGCGTTATCTATCTTGGGAAGCCAGTCCTCTTGTAAAGAACGTCAAGCCATCCGTGACGCAATGCGGGATGCCACCTCTAAGCTGCCTACAAATAAGTAACTTGACGTATTCACTGATTCCTTAGAAGCTATCCAGGAACTCAACAAAGGTCACAAGGTAGAACCGTAATACAGCTACTTAAGTCAGGGTCAACTGGATTCAAGGCGATGCTGCGAACCCTCAAGATATTGCTACTGACCAGTGGGCACACTGCCCTCCTAATACAGACCTTCCATGCATTCGCCTTCCACCTCAACCCCTAAACTGACTTCGTGTCCATAAAAATGTTCTCCGGCACGATACACGCGTTCTTATCCCACCATGTGTCTGCTCTCTCGCCCTTCACCTTACTAGGGCGGAGGAAGTCGTGCGTAGGAGGCGTCTGGCAGGGATGACATTTACACCGGCTGTTATATCGAATGTAGAACTGGTCACTTTTACCAGTTGGTGATGCGTGTTCGTACTGTTCCATCCCGGTGATGCAAGCAGATGCATGCCATCTTATACGGACGCGCCAAGGGTTACAGTCGGAACGCTCCCGTCACCTCCTGCAAGCCGGCCTTCACTGCAGTGACACAACCAGTTATGACCACTGGATACCTGACAACACATTCCACAAGACACTATTTCACTTCATACACAACACCAGCCTATCGGCGCACATTTAATACACACATACACACAAAATATTAGGCCGTAAGGGTAAGTCTGTGTCGCAATAAATAAAACAGAGCTGCCAGTAGAAAAAGAAAATGATATCGGCCATATTTACTTTATATTGGCCGTTTATTAGTTTATACAAAATCTTAAGCCTTCAGTTACAGTATCTTAATGATAAGGGCGAATTTTGAGTTCTGTTAAATAGGTACCTAGCAGACGTTCTTGAAAAATTATTATAAACAAAACGCACTGCTGTTTTATGCACTTTTTTTAATTTGTTAATGTTAGTCTTAGTGAAATGGTCCCATAGGATCATATATTGTATAGAATATGAAATTTGTTAGCTGTACTAGTTCAGGTTCTGGCTCCCGGATCTTGGCTACTTTTACAACCGCTGCTCCGTTGCCCCACGTCTACTACGACGACTGCGCTGGTTGCCCACCCAGTTGTCTACCTAGAAAAACATACCAAACCCAACTATCCCCAGTTGTAACCGCCATTCCGCTCAATGGGTCGCCAAAAGTGAGCTTTCTCACAATCTTTGACCGCTTTACAAAAAAATCCTTTCAGATATATTATATTTCTAGTGGATCTGCAAAATATTTATGCAATTCCATTTCCATGTACGCATCCAAGGTTTATCGATACATGTTTGATGCGCGCGGGTCGCTAGGACCGACGGAATGGAGTAGCTAAAGAGAAAGATCGAATTGGTATCAATGTTTGCCTAGTACACTTTGTGTCTACGTGCTACACGTGATCTATGTTGTGTCCTTCTCTTGGTCCTCTTGCGAAAAGGAGCGGACGTTTATGTGTATTGAAACGCAAACGGGGAGCCAGAAAACCGTCACGTTCAACTCCCAGAAGTCAAAGAGCGCCATCGTGCTCCAAGGAAAATGGAGAGGGACCGGAGGCCACGAAGAAAGTTTAACGCAAAAGAGGGGGGTGGGAGGGTCTGTACTGCCCAAATCTTCAGCATAGTTCACCCACTGTGCCTACAAACGCTCATGTAGAGATCATCTTGCACGATCGGCGTCTTGTTCATAATGCGGCACTATTACTGTTTTTTTTAAATGTTCGTGAATGTGGCTTATTCTTGCTTGCCTCTAAAAATGATAACCACGGCGTGCTTGCTACGGTCACATAAATGTCGCACTGGGGGCTATATGGAAAAGCCGAGGGTTCGCAAAGCTGGTTCGTGTACTCAGAAGAAGGGAGGTATTGAGGGAGAAAATGAAACGAGGAAATGGATATGGAAACAAAGAAAGGCATAAATAATAAGTGACAAGGGTGTAGCTGGATGGTGGATGGAAGGGCACGATAGGGGTCGAGCAACAAACAGCGATTTTCGATTTTGTCATGGCGTGTTCCTTCCATCCTGTAGAGTCCATTACATATTGCCTTATGATGCCCTCTGTGCGCACTTTGGAAATTGAAAGGCGGCCGCCTTGTCTCTACTTCTGCAACCAGGTTTCTAGCGGCATCATGACATTTCATAATGCGTGGCTATATATAACGCGATTTATTTTTACAGCGGAAATACAAGTGGAACACTTACTTGATTTCTGTCATCAGTTCACGTCCGTGCACGAAGAGTAAAACACGTTTAATCCCTACGTTACAGGAACCGGTATAACGCGCAAAATGAACAATGTCTTCACAGAAGTAGTTGACTGCTTATTGTAGATTGATATGCGACATTTTAGCACCATTTTGACGTGGATTCACCCACGTTGACGCCCTAGTGGCACTTCTTCAGCCCGACAACTAACCTTCCATAATCATGAATAAACCTTTGTGATAGTAAAAATAGTTAACATAAACCTTGGCACAGCATACGGTGTATCGCGTGCGAAGATGACATCGAGAAGCATATAAGAAACAATGGTACCTGAGGAGCACTCATTCAAAGCGCCGTCATTTGAGAAGAAAAACGCCAGGATGGGCGCCAGGATGTGGCTCCGCAGACGAGGCCATGCAGAAAGCTAAAGTGAATTGATACGCCTTTCGTACGTGTTTCGTCGCGTCAGTATAGTCTAGGCGCTACGTTGGCGCCGTCGGACGTGCTAAGTATGGGTGGACCGCTAAGTGTGGGAACGCCCGATCAGCAGCGTACTAATGACGAACACCGACGACAGCAGAGACGGGAATGCGCCCATCAGTTCAACTGCATGGTGATTCACTTTCACAGAGTGAAATGGCTCCACTATTTTCAAGATATGGTTGCGCTGACTGACCTGTGTTGATGGTGATCGCAGTGTTCTAAAAAATGTCACAGTTTCGCAGCAATAGCCATGCAATGAATGTGATAGCAACAAATCGCAATGTCACGCGAACAAAGACGAGCAACTTCAAACTTCCATAGTGCTACTCAAGCACAAGGGACGCACGAAAAGTACACGGGCAGGACGACCGTGAACTAACAACTGTCGCAGGTCGACACTAGCAGTGCGCTGCTCAAACACAAGAAATGACGCACGAAAGAAACGTACAGGTATGTGCAGGATGGGTGTGAACCAACAACTGTCACAGTTGTTACTTCTTTGTGTTTGAACAGCAAGCTTCGAGTGTCGTCTATGCACAACCAACTGCCCCTGCTTAAGCTCTTCTATAGCTAGCAGCTCACTCGTTTCGAAAACGCGGCCGCTACAGCGTCCGAAGTGACGTTTGCGCTCTCTGTAACTTCGACGCCGACGTTGCGGCGAAGGGTAAGACATAGAAACTGCATCCCCTCAAGAGATAAGCTCGCGCGCACGGGTGACCACATCCTGTAGAAAAAAAGATTGGCCGCGTATCTGCGTGCTGCGCTGCAAATGTCCGTCGAAAGACGATAGTCTTGTGCCGACTGCACTGCATGAGCGGCATGAGTACCACAATTTAATAGCTGGGCTAGCCGCTGGGCTCGTTTTTCGGACGTTTTCCGGGCGCGCTTAGACGGACGCCGGCGTTTCTCCGCTGAAATTTGGTCGTCGGTCTTTTCTCTGCGTTCTCTGATCATGTCTTGTAGAGTGGGTCGTATTTCATCAAGCGGCCATATATGTTTTGCCTTGCCTGAGACAGCGCTCTTCTACGATGAATCAGCCGCATCTGGCTGGCATTGATAAAACAGAAGAGGACGCCATCTACAGCGCTACCGGGGAACATCGGCTTGTGTTGAACAATGCTGCTGCCAGGTGGCAGCACCACAGCCAGCCACAGCGTCGAAGTTAAATCACTGGGCGGAGACTTGTTTTTTACACAGCAGCGCCGCGTAATAAACACTAGGATCTTTATAATTACGTATCTATAGATTTTGTTTTAAAGGAACACTGTGAATAGTACTAAGGTATTGATGTTGTGCCTCAGGTATGCGTAATATTTGATTTTTAATTGCCCACGCTCACCCGTATGAACACATGCTTCTTGGTCAAGATTGGAGGTCGTAAGGCAGGGGGTTAAAGTTTGGCCAGCTAGCTGAATCGTGTGACGTGCCGACAAACAGACAAACAGACAGACAGACAGACAGACAGACCAAAATTTCTCCGTTTAGGTGTCCCAAGAAAGACTATCGTCTTTAAAAGTGCAGGTGGTACAGATAGGAGGCGCGCGAGCATCGCAACCGTCCTCGAAACCGAGTGGGGCGACAACCTGTAAAGAACGCCGTTCACCGATAACGCTCGTGATAAAAAGAACACGCCGAAGTGCCTCCGAGCTCTTCGTACCGCCAATGGTAAATTCTATATATAAATAGCTTTCAGGTTTTGTATGCTGAAGCATGAACCCGTGGCCGAATAATTTAGTGTAACACGCTGCGCACTGAGGGGTCACTGGTTCGAATCACGGAATTACACATTTTCTGAAAATTCCAACTTCGAGAAAATTGAACACTTAACCCGCGTTTGCATGATCGCCTGATAGTTCTTTCATTGGGCCTTTCTACAGGCTGACGAACGCTGGAAAGAACATAAGAGATGCCATGCCAATTCACTAATTCTGAGTATACGTTTCATTAGTGAACGTTTTGGAGTGTGCGTGTTTGACATATTGAACAAAATGCTAGCTTAGTCTAACATAACAATAAGGAACCCGGGATGGTGGCCTCTCGGCAACGTGTCCTTGGCTCCAGTCAGTAACGGCATTTCTAGGCAAGGCGAACAGCATGCTAAAGCGAGCCTTTTTTCATTTAAACTTAAACGACTGGTCTGATTTGAAGATAAATTCGGGAGATTATTTTTTACCAGACGATGCAACACCGAGAAGAAGGCTACAACAGATGTACTTCTGAATAGTCTCTAGCATAATTAACTGCAAATTGGGAGAGGATGTCGGAAATCCTTCCGGTAATAGCAACAGAGATGTTTTTCGTCAGAACAAAATGAGAACGACGAATTACACCCACCCGATGAGAAGTATAACAAATAAATAAGACAAGAGACTAAAACGTCACTTTGCATGAGCAGCTTAAAGCCGTCGTCTTCGAGGTCCCAAAAACCACATCGTTTCAGGCTGTCACTTCTTTGATCGCGAAAAACTGGGTCATAAAAAAAATTCTCACCATTCTTCGAGGTCGCACGACGCGATAACGAAAATTGAGTGATGGCGCCGGTCCACTTGCGTGCCCACCGAGTCATCCCGTTGAGGCAATGATACTGGCCGTGGCTGCGGGGCCTTTGAGCTGAGGCAGTCAACCATCGTAAACGCGGTGCCGTTAACGGCTGTTCCTTTTCTTTTAGCCGGTGGATATGCGGTTCGCTCTTCAATCCAGATATACTTTTCTTTTCTTCATTTCTTAAGCTGAGTAGAATATACGCCAGCACCATTTCCAGGGGCAAGACCAAACCCCAAGAAAATATTTCTGAGCCAAAACGCTATTTTCCGGCTGTTTGCTTGTTTAATACTACGTTTTTTGTTAAAATATTAAAAAGTGACACCTTCGACCCGAGTTTCGATGAATTTAATGATAATGGCATAGCACACACGACCATAGCCTTCAATTCCATAGGAACTGCATTTTTTTCTTATTGATATTACGCTTTCTTGCGAATCGTGAAGAGTGAATGTTGTCGTCGATCACGACCTCACGAGTTCAGGCAGAAAAACGATTAACGATCATTAATCAATGGCCACCGCTCAATACGTTCCTCCTATTTCGCTCTTAGCGTCTGGGGTAGTGTTATGAGTAATGATATTGACATCTCCCGCCTTTGGCCTAAGCTGGCTTTCTGAATGCTGTGCCCACTCAGGTGAGCTGAATGTCCACAGAGCTATATAAGGCCGAGCGATATGTTTTAATATGCTGCTTTCAGAATAAAAACCCCAATATCTCAATATGAGGAGCGCGTTCCCTATAACTACTCATTAAAATACAATCACCACTGCATTCAGACTAGTACAATATACCCATTACATCATGTGGTATATTACTTATTGATTATAGGATAGTTCTAAAAGACTACGCAGCAATGGACTGACAAATGACTACGCAGCAATTCTTGGCAATGTTGTTATTTCTTAAACTTAGCTTATAAGGGACATCAGTCCAAAAAGAAGTGAAGTTCACCGAAAGGATAAAAGCTATGCTCCCGTGATATTCCTGTAGAAATGAATGCTGGGATAGATGTTTGCAGGATATATTGGCCGACAGTATACGGTGCTCACGATTTGAACAGTGAAAGCTCAATAACGCGTCAACGTCGGTTATTAAACTTGCAATGCCTTTCAGCACCCGGCTGTCGGCGGCCTTCAAGTGACCTTGAGCCATGCCTTGAGACAAATGCCCGGAACGTTATCCGGGTACTCTTAAACACGGCATCCTCGCACACACTCTAGAATATGCGGGCACTCAGACATGACAAAACGAGTTTATTTAAGGGTGTAGGGAAACGTTCCTACTGAAAGGGCCCGCGCCCCTTCTGCAGGACTTAATTACTTAGGCTAAATTGCTACCCAAACAAGTTTAAAAAATATCGCTTCCGTGTGTTTCTTAAGGTGTGTACACAAGATTACTGAAACTGTAGTGTACAGTACTATCAACCTTTTGTCCGCTATTTGCAATAGCAGCGTTCCAAGCGCATATACGGCACCATACACTTTTTCTTTAAACGACAGGCGTCAAACCTGTGCTCTTTTCATCTATTTTAAACGTCAGTGGTGGGCAAGTAAACGACGCACTGCCTATGTAATTTTCAGCGGTATCGCGGCGTGGGTTGCCGCATTATTCGAGAGGTGGCCCCACATTACATGTGGCTCACCCATCATGCTCTTGCACCTTGGCCGCATAGGCTTCATGCACTAGGCAATGCCCGAAGATTTATCGCACAAAGTGACAGCAAACGACAGCGTCCTTCATGCAAATGTGTAGTGTGGTGTAGTTTGGTGGGGCGTGGCCTTGCGAACATGCTCAAGATTATGGCTAGTTTAATCTCGAACCAATCCTGTTTTGGCCGGCAGACATTTCATACTTCCATCTACTCTAGACTAGGGCAATGCCAAGCTACCTTTTGCAATGCAAATTGCGGTACATGGCTGTGTTTTCCATGAAGACCATTGAATCGGATTATTTCACGTCGCAGTGAAGAAAAACTGAGAAAAGGCCCTTTTCATATGTCAGATGCGCGCTTCCTTGCTTTGCACATACGCCCCAACTAATACGGCAGTCCTTGTCATGATTGAAATGAAGACAGATTCCTGGCCTCATGGGAAGCCGCTTGTCTTTTATACATGTTTTATATGCGAAGCATCTTATGCTCAGGGCTGTGTCCGTCCCTCCCGCGTCCCCCCATCCCGTGTCCGGCGTCCCGCGTCCCGCAACCGGTCACCTTCATGAAGTAGGGAAGCTGCCACTATGCGAACCAGAACACTGTAGTACAATAAGGCCGTCAACCACCATCACAGTCATGAGAGCACAGAGTGACTGCTTAACAATGGCTAGGCAGGTGATGGGTGCAAACAAAGAATAACGCGCTCTACCGGTGGTGTCTGTCGCCCACGTTGACTCTATATTCCTTGATCTTGCTTGCATGTGCTTGCGGGGGCTTTGTCCGTCCCTCCTTCCCGCGTCCTGCGTCCCATAGCTCCTCTCATAGGCTCCCGCTCTTTCTCTCCTCTAGGAATCCTCTCCTCTACGGAGCGGCGCCCGCGTCCCGTTGACGCCATTCCTTGATCTTGATTGTATGTGGTTGCGGGGGCTTTGTCCGTCTCTCCTTCCCGCGTCCCACACCCCATCTCTCTCCTCTCCTACGCTCCCCCACCTTTCTCTCCTCTAGGAATCCTCTACTCTACGGAGAGGCGCCCGCGTCCCGTTGACTCCATTCCTTGATCTTGCTTGCATGTGCTTGCGGGGGCTTTGTCCATCACACGTCCCACCCCCTCTCTCTCTCCTCTCCTACGCTCCCCCCCTTTCTTTCGTCTAAGAATCCTCTACTCTACGGAGCGGCGCCCGCGTCCCGTTGATTCCATTCCTTGATCTTGCTTGCATGTGCTTGTGGGGGATTTGTCCTTCCCTCGTCCCCTCCCCCCTCTCCTACGCTCCGCCTTTTTCTCCTTTAGGAATGATCTTCTCTACGGAGAGGCGCGCACGACAGGTGGTGCGACAGCTGCATACTCCGCTGGGGGCGCCACGGTAGTTCCGCAGTATGAAAATGACAGAGCGCACGTGCCTCATTCCCTCTCCTGTGCAGCGTCGCGATGAGCGACCGGGCCGCTGGCGCAAATCGGGAGCGGCGACGTTTCTCCCGCTCAAGCCAGCCATCACCCCGCTGCTTCGCATCCATAAATGGTTCCCTTTAGCGGGAGATGGGGAAGTTTTTCGCAATGAGAGCTTGTCCTAAATTTTCCGTGTCACAGAGCTAGCAAACTGCGCTTGCAGGCATTGTTTCCAGACTGGAATACACTGTCATTAGTTCGGCAAACTGCATCCCGCGTGACCTTTAAAGATAGCTTTGCAGTTATTAGAGGTGTCTATTGAATGAGGAAGCAAATGAATAAGTAAATAATATGCTAGTGGAATTCGAAAAAACGCACCTAGCTATAAAACTTCATTTTACGCTAGTGTTCTTGAAAAGTAACGCTAATTGATCAGCACTAAAGGAGCACTCATGGCAAAATTTTTGTTTGTGAATTCATGCTTAAAAATAGGTTTCTCTCTGATCCCGAAATTTAATTGTTAACGTCTGTCAAACCTTGCATTCCGTCGCGCTCGCCTTCTTATAGCCACTATCCCACACGTACAGAAACTCACACGCTGTCGGCGCTCGGCGCGTCACGTACCCATCCAAATCTCTGTGCTGGCCCGTCTCGGAGGAGGTTTCGGCCCATGTCACCAATCAAACTGCGAAAGAGCATCACAATCTGTGGGTGCGTAAGGCACACGTTGAATGCGTCGCGGAGACGCGTGGACAGGAGACGTAAATTGGATTTCCGGCCTTACCTAGAAGCTTTTGTCGACAACCACTGGAGCTGTTCCATGACAACTACGTTCCTTCTTGTGGTACTTGAAACGCCACTGGCGTAAGCGGCGTACAAGTATTTTATGACATGTTGATGCACGTCATGAAGTTGAGATCGACTCTCCGAACTATGACACGCTGATGAGTAAACGACACCTCACTCGAAGTGGCACGATGAAGACGCAGGCCTGACAAGGACAAAGGCGGGCGATGGAAGTGAAACCGTTGCCTGGCGTCGCCACCAGTCGGCGCTACAATGAAAACACTGAGGTCGTTGACGTCAGTGGCGTAGCCAGGGGGTGGCACACCGGGTACGTGCCCCCCCCCCCCCCCGAAATTTTTTTCGCCATGGCATACAGAGCAAAAAATGACGATTTCAAGGAGAGGTGTCCCTCCCGAAATCAAGGGGTGCCCCCCCCCCCCGAAAAAAATTTCTGGCTGCGCCCCTGGTCGACGTTATCGTTACCAGCTGCGATCGTCGACGTTACCGCTCTTTGCGCATCGTGCAACATCACTCAGCGTGTTGGGGCCGGTGTCTGAGGTTCTCTGAACGCATTAAAGTACTGTCGAACGTCGCAGGCTGCTGAATGTCCCCGTGGAGCCTTTGTACGCTGTTCGTTCTGGGATGTAAAATAAATTACCCTAACGCACGCGATTCATATACTCCGCAAAAATCTTATGCATACCAAGCTATCGAGTGAAGGCCACATCTCGAGCGTGATATTTTATCAGTGCTCTTTTAACGTATTTGCAACGAACATTACCATTCTTACAGCTCGCTAAGCGGATTGTCTGGAGTGAGTCAAGATCTGTTGCTTCCTCAAAAGCGTCCATCCATGCAGGGGTTTATTATAGAAGAAATACTGACTATTTCTTTTAATTCCGGCTTTTGCGCAGTATTTCTTTTCTTAATCTCTTTTTGTACATTATACACAGACAGAAATTTGGTGGCAAGCCAGACAGAAGATCTGTTATACTGTGATAAAATTTTGTTTTAGCTATTCATCAGCCGAAATCGTTCAGTTCCCTGAGAATTGAGAGAAACGCCTTGAATAGCGATGAATTATCAGAAGTGCGATAAGTGAAGCGCTAATTTGAACGGAAGAACGCAGAAAAAGAGGATCCTGGATTGTCCTTCTGAAGCGCTTGGTATCAGTATGCAGCTTGTCTAAAACAAAAAAAGAAACAGTTTACCCATTAGGCTGCCGTTTTCAAGTTTCTTCCACTAAATAGCAGTTCGTGTCGTTGAGGTGCTAATTATTTCCCGCCAGAATATATTCACTGTAAATCGCCGAGTGAAAGAGAGTTCCATCGGCTTTAAACAAAGCATTCGACTGACTGCTACGATCACGGACCTCTAAGACAGACCTCTAAGAGCTAACTATAGGCAAGCGTTTCGCGAGTAATACGACGTGTGAGGCATTCCGTGCGTAGCACACGGGACATTACGAAACGTTTTGATTAAAGAGGAAATAAAGCAGACGCATGCATACGTGGTGAATTAATTGCGTGATAAATTTTGTAGAAAACATGGAAAAATAAATTGAGCGGGCAGTTCGGAGATGAATCGGGTTGGGGCTGAGTGGGATAGAGTAGGGCCTGACACGCAGTGGATTACTTACAAAGCGTGGCTGTAAACCACTACTTTTTCAAGTAGAATATCGAAGCGAACTTGTTGTTGGGGTCTCCACCTAAAAACATTAACAACCGTTTCAGCATCATCCCCATGGCGACAATGGTTAAATTGGGGAGCCGTTTTCGCGTGTGCAGCTGTGTCATCACGTACACCAGAGCCTGTTTTCGTTTGCACCCATGGAAGTTGGTCCTTCCACTCCACTCCACTCTCTCTTTGCGCGACATGTGCTATCATGTATACAGTTCCAGCGCTCGCCAAGCGAGGGAAAAAAAGAGCGAGCAAGTACCACGTAATTGCACCGGTCGTTCAATTAGCAGACGGTCGCTCTTCTTCCCGCCTTGTCGTCAACCGATCCTTGCTTTGTTAGGGCCGCCGATAATTGGGCCAGGCTATACACCCTTTTGTTTTGTTGGCGATTTCGCCGCACTGTTCGTTCTCGAAAGATTCGGGACCAGCGCACAGTTGCCGTGCGACTTTTCTTAAACCGGGGGTTAACTCGTGACTTTCCTTTTGTTGAATGACATCGGGATTTTGTGTTTATGCATAGTTTCATGAATGCTGTGCAAGCTGTGCTATGCGTGCTTATTGTATGTCTTCTCTCTAATTTTTTTGCGCCGCATTTCACAGTGGCAGTTTGCGTTACTTATTTATTCGTTATCTATGCACCTTGTCAACGAAGGCTCCCTGGGCGCTGCCATAATGCTCTCTGGACTATTATTAACATGCTTGACCCCCCCCCCCCCAAAAAAAATGCACTGCCGAGGCTGTGAAGTGGGCTTTTGTACTCCCGTTTAACAGCCGAGAAAGGAGGTGATCCCTCTATCCGTTGAAAATGTCTATAAACAGCGGAGAAGCAAAACGCACAACTCTTTTATCTGGATGATCCTCTGCACCACTTCTTGTTATTCGACATCGCGGTTTTTTTTTTCACCGCCATGAGCACAATTTTATTTTGTCTATAGCCATATTGAGGGCTTGCTAAATAAAGCAGCTCATAGGTTGTCCGCACTAATCCACAATCTCGTGAATATTTCCATTGGGTAAAGTCCGGCCCAAAATACTAGATTTACTAAATTTGTGAAGTAGAGAGACCCAGTTTTAAGCATGCGTAATGTGCCTAGAAATGTTTTCGTATACAGTCAAACTGCGTGCATGGCTCTCTGGCCCCGCCATTTGCTCGACAGCGTGGTGCATAATGTCTTCATGCTTAACGCAGCTTTGGTAGCTTGATATGCTCTTGGTCCTGACATTCCTTAATAGACGGCCCTTTTACTGGTATGAGGAGTGCACTATTTGGCCATTGGCAAAGTATCTTTCATCATTCGACCCCGGTGGTGCAAGAAAGCGCTGACGTCGTATCTCGATAAAAGCTCTACTGTTACCTTCCTACGCACATGTAACAATTCCTGAAAGTTCGGTTGTCTGTATTCAACTGTGAATAGCACTAATTTAGAACTCTTGTTATGAAGTCAGGCAAGAGTGAAACAGTCGTACGCTCAAGCACATTAACAGCACTTCTAACTTGAATTATACATATAACTAATATGGTTATTCTGCTGGTTAAGGCGACATCGTTAAAGAGCTAGTTTCGCAGAAATTCCCGTGTCGGCGTCGTTCTTTGTGAGAGAAAAATCGGCCATGTCCGCAAACGGAAAATTTGCGAAAATTGCAAGTAGTAAAAATTATGGCTCCGAACAGCAATCAAATTCAGGCCCTTATGCATGGCAAGCAGTTGTTCTATCACAGAGCTAGGCCGGTTCTTGAAGCTGATTCAAAAACAAAAACAAACATATGCAGATGTCATGTAGTGGCATGGAGTCGCGTTAACAAGCAAAATTGCGTGGTAGAAGCGTAAATCCACGCCTGGCGACACACCATCTAAAATGCACGAGCGGGTTATTTAAATGCACACTGCCTTGTAAAACGCTTTGGGATAAATAACCATCTTGATCAGCCATAGCATCCCCAATGTTTGCAATTTGAGTAAGTGCACGCATTGGCCTGACGGACCCATAGCGGGTAGCTCGCTAATTAGCAAACTGATGAATTATAGTGTAAGTGCGCTTAACAACTGTGCTCGTACTTTCAGTAAACACTCCGGGAAAGTTTAAGACAACGAAAAGTTCCTTTTCACGCAATAGGGTTCCGGTTTTCACCGAGAACCGCAGCCTGAGTGCGCATTTACATACTTAAGTATATTATGAAATCCCAATTTAACCTGCATGGGTAAAGCTATAAAGAGTTACTACGCACCTCAGTAACCCTGAAGATTATAAGCAAGAGCGATGACGTTATGAGATGTGTGGCGGCTTCTTCTAAGTACTGGGTTGTGCGGAATTTAAAAAAAAAGAATTTTTTAGAAATCAATCGCCTACTAAAACATTGGGAGGACGCTTGAGCTTCACCTTCAAGATAAGAACGTGATAGCGTATTCGGACCCCGTTTGCATCATCTTCTTATTCCCTAGCCAGTCTTCGGTTCACGGATGGCACTTCAACCGTGTCACGAATAAAGGAACTTTTCGCCGCTTTGAACTATCATATAATGCTTACTGCAAGTACTAGTGCGATACGATACGACATGATACGAGCACGATGTTTCAGAAAGCGAGGCGCCCAATCCATTTGGCAGAACGAAACTCTGAGCTGGGTATTATTGGAGAATATTGTGGAATCTGGTGGAATCAATCGCTATGTTAACGATGAGCAGTGTGGACAGGAGTCAATGCGGACGAAAAGCGAGCAAGCCAAAGATGAAAATTGGTAGAGCCATGTGCACGACAAGTGTCGCTGCCTGCGTTGAATGGCCGAATGCAAGAAGGTGAAATGAACGAGTAACTCGAATTAAACTACTCAGCCTCTGAATGGTAGTATTGACTACATCAATGACACAGTACCTCAAGCAGGGTCTACAGCCTACCAAAGAAACGCGAACAGTGAGGTCACTACGCGCTCCGCTGTTCGCATTTCTTTTCAAGCGGTTCTAACATTGATGGCGATGAGAAGACACTAGAGCCATCTATGAAACATTCAAGGACGGCTCTAGCATCTCCTTATTGCCACGGCAGTGAGATCACGATGAAAGCAAATGAAAATGGCGGAGCACTAAAGTTCCATGTTCTTTGCGTTTGTTTTCATCGCCCCTGCACGTTTGAAATTCAGAGTGCAATCGCAGTTCTGTCTGTACGTCCATTCGAGGTCGTCCCATGTCCAGAAGTGTGCCTCGTCGTAACGCTCTCCAGCTAGTTTCCATTCGAGTACTTTTAATGTTCGTGTATTAAGTAAAGGGGAAACGCGTATGTGATATAGCTGTTCTTATTACAGCCAGAGACGGTGTAGCATGTCTCACAGTGAAAGTGGAGCTCATGAAAGGCGCGTGAAATGGTCGTTAACGTCGTAAGAGAAAGAATATACAGAAATGTTTCGTGCCCGGCCGAAGCACGCCAACCAAAATGACAGTGCTCACTACGCAAAGTGTAAAATCGCTTCTGTGCGTGTTTAAGAAGCGTCTTTTTATATATATTTCCTTTGAATGCGATGAAGCTTCTCTGTTCCCCTCTACTGGTCACCTGGAGTTTCGTCAGGTGATCATCCCTAACACACTTCTTTAGCTTACCATGCCCTGGAAGAAATTTTGAAAATTTTTTCTAGTTTCCGAAACTCTTGCGTGCAGTCTACATCGCTGGCCAGTGCTGCTACTTCATCTTGTAATGTTGGAAACTATGCACAGCACTCTCATTTTTAAGCACCACGCCTGTCATATGTATTCAACTGCACTCATCATTCGTGAGTATTTCATGGGCTCTGCTCACACCCTCAAGTGCCATCGCGCGATGTTTTTCGCGAGCGCAGAACATTTTAAGAAGGCGAAACAAGTAAAGAAGAAGAGTACTCAAAACACACATCTCACCTGCTTTTTCACGTACTTCATCCGGCAAGTTTTAATGTGCTCTGTCGTTACGTTACACGCGCTACCGTTCCGAGAAAATCTTGCTTGCGCACGCATTCACGAAGTAGAAACCGCAACTCGAGTCACACGTCCGTAAAAATGATGGAAATTATGAGCAAGAGTGCATAGAGTGAAGTGTTATGCGTTTATACAGAAACAATCAGGGACTTTCAGTGAGACATCCAAAAAACGGCAGGGAGGGGGTAGATGGAAGCTTGCGATGAAAAAATACCGTAAAACAGGGGTTGTGTGCTCGAGCCGACGTTTCGACAAGTTGACTTGTCTTCCTCAAGGCTACAGAACTGATTTCCTTAGCGCTAGCGTGTATATGCTTCGTACCCTCTCCTCCAATCCGAACAAAGGAGAAGAAAGGGCAACTGTGGATGAGGGGCAGCGCGAATACTTTATTCACGGAATACCTCTTCCGTTTTACTCACACAATTCTTCACGACGCCCCACCTCCCTCCCGTTCCCCCGCATCCACAGTTGTCCTCTCCCCCTCCTTTGTTCAGATTGAAGGAGAGGTTGCGAAACATATACAGTAAAAGCACGTTAATTCGAACTCAAAGGAGACTAAAAAGTCCGTTGGAATTAAGCCGGAGTTCGACTTACTGGGCGGGCACTAGAAAGAATGGACATCGCACCGCAATACGCGGGCAGGCCCCTAAAGAAGACACTTCTGGACTCGTTATTGCGAATTAGGCGCTACTACACGTTTGTGGCAGGTGATTTCGTAAATTAAGTTCACGTAGATCTAACAGCAAACAGAGTTAATTGATCAGATAGTGACATGCCAGAAATAAGCACCGACATGCAATTCATGTTAGCAGTAAGCCTTAATGACGAAGTATATGACGTTATCCATGCTCTAAACCAACGTTTATTTAATGACAGAGTCAACGCAATCAAAAATAAGTAGGTAATCAATAATTTGCATTTGCTTACGTTTCTTCTCTCGTGACTATATAGGCTTTGTTTGTAGCTTGACCAAGCTACAACTCCCCTTCCCTGCCTTTCTCTCTCTTTTGACCAAGAGATTCTCATCTCCTGAGAAAGGCTGCTGTTTAGTTGTTTTGTGCTTCTAGGTTGTTGGTAGGCTTTAGGTAGGTGATACTGGGTTGTTTACGTTGAGTCGCAGCGCGGAGAAGTTCGGGTTAAATCACAGTCACATACACGAAACGGTTGTCCAAACTCCAGAGACCAACACTCGCGCTGAAATCAATCGTTTCCACCCCTCACAGTCTTTACGGGCACGTCAGCGTTGGCCTTCTGTCAATACGGGGTCTTCTCGCAGCTGCCGTTGCCTTTCCCATTCACCTAGTATTCTCTCGTTATACGTACTCGTCGTACTCGGGCTCTTCGGTTCACCGCCGTCTTTTGCAGTCAGTATTGGGCTAACTGCTGTCTTCTTCAGCTTTAGTGAACAAGTGGTCAGTACTGCGATTTACCCAATTTATGTGCCACACATCCGTTTATGATGATGATAGCTTTCTGGCAGGCCGCACACTGGCGCATGCCGGTTAAGATGGTGATAGATTTCTGTGACCGGAACAGCCTCGCCAGATGGATGGATGGACGGACGGACGGAGAGACAGATGGACGCACGGATGGACGGACGCATGCATGAACGGACGGACGGACGCACGGAATAGACGGACGCACGCACGGACGGACAGATGCAGGGCCCGGACGGACAGACGGACGATGCAGGTGATCATGCATTGTGCTGTCCATATACTTGATTGATGTACACATAAAGTCGGTTTTTTACACAGATGTTTTCGTTTTACAGCGAAAGCTGTTATGAGATCACAACAAGGGTCGTTTCTGCGCCGTAGTTGTCCGCCGCCGCCGGTGTCCGTAACCAATATCGCACGAAATAAAAACAAACTAAATAAATAAAAAAACACCTATGACCGAATGGGATTCGAACCCGGGTCTTCTGCGTGGCAGCCCAGCACTCTACCACTGAGCTACGCCGCTGCTTGAAACTGCGGTGCAAACTGACCCTAGGCAGGCTTCATGTCGGGTAAGCAATCGCGTTAACGTGTGTTGTTAAGCGTTTTAGAACAGTAAAGTAAGAACCAGGCGTCACACAAATCGAACTGCGTAACGAGTGGGTCGTTCAATGCTCCAACCCATTACAAAAGCCTGAGGCAAAATTCTTCATCGTCGTCAGCCACAGCATCAACAAAGTGCACATTATGCGTTACAACAGTGTAGCGGGTACCGCGCTTTTCTGAAGAATGAAGAATAATGGCATAGTAGACGCTTCCCCACTACACAAAAATTATGGTGATTTATGGCGTAGTGGGTACCATGCAAGTGCGGTTGTTGTAGTTGCCCCAATAATGTTTAAAAAAGACCCTAGAAAGGCCGCTCTCCCAGCTTTCGCTGTGGCTGTGCTGCGAGTTCCGCGCAGGCCTGGCGGTTTTTCGTTCCGCAGGTGCTCAGTCTCGGTTTCGGTTTTATGGAGCGCGACGGACAACAAGGCTCGGCCTTAAGGAGCTTCGCCCCTAAAAAATAAAGAGTTTGGTCCACGAGCAAAAACATATGTGCCATATAAATTGGGTGAACCGCACTACTCACCACTGGTCAACTACAATGTCGAGAAATGAAGAATGCGAGAAAAAACGCATGCTGCACAAATGGAAAACTTCAAAAGAAATGACTCGAAACTCGAAGGAGACTTTCGGTAAATTCAGTTCTTTTCATGAGAAATATCTGACTTTATGTAACTTCCATCGAAATTCTGTGTCACCTCAGTGCCGTGCACTACGCATCCTTGTTAGGGAACCGCCTTCACAGTGCCTCGTGTACTTTTAATAGAAACCTTTCTGTCAAACTGGTGATGCCAGCTATTAGCAGCGCCGCCAGCAAGCTGGCCATGTAGGTAAGTTAAATCATTGGACCTTTACTCTAGAAAGGTACACAGTTCCGTGCTGCAGAAAACATTTAATGAAAGTGTGAATGCCACGGCCCACCAATTTTCGAATGTCTCTAATGATTCGACACATGATTCGTGGATGGCACGTGCATGAACATTAGATGCATTCAATGTGACTGTTACTGAACAGGCTACAGCCGAACCGCAATATTTGCAATCCACACGAGGTCTCAGGTACTGTTGCCCCAGTTTCAAAAGCGGTACAAATGAAAGGTTAGGAAAGATCAGTGTTAACCGACCAAAGTCAGCGATGTTTTCATTCCGGTAATCCGTCATAAGAGGATCGCTTAGTCATAGTTTATCTGCTTCGTTTTAGCTTGAACTCAGCAAGCTCTTTTGCGGAATCGTCAGAAAGGCGTTTACACTGCGCGTCCAACATCTCACGCTCTAATAGTCGAAATGTGACATTTCCACCGCACACATCAGCATGAATAATGCATCCAGAACCAGATGTTGCGTTCTTTGCATAAGAAATCGTGTTTCCATGCAAATCTTGTTTCCATGCAAAGGATCTTTGCCACGTTATGGCTTCCTTCTAGCCGCCGCTGGAAAGGAAATACCCTGCAGCTCCCTCCTTAACACGTTTCTGTACGGCAGCTTGCCTTATAAAGGCACCAACATGTATTGGTATATCGTTCCGCTAATGTAATGATTCTAGCTCCATGCGAGGAAAGATAAATTTTTTCAATGGTGGACCACTCCTCCTCATGTAACACCACAACTGATGCGTTGGCGCGAGAGGATGGGTTTAGGATTTGTTTATGCTGTTGCAGAACGACTTAAAAAAGAGTTTCAGGGGTGTCGTCATCGCGTTGTGCTGCTTAGGCATTGGTCATTTACTATGATTCATGCTGACCAAATGCGATGTCAGTATGGTCCGCCGCTGGGCATTCATGGCGCGTTTTACGAAAGAAACAAGCGCCTGTTGTCGGGTCGTAAATGGTGGTCAGGGCGCATGAAACACTACAACTCATCTACAGGGACGGTTAATCTGGATTGTGTTATGTGCAAGCGCACCCTTGAAAAGCAGTTTTCTCAAAAAGTTAGTGTAAACTTGAACTAGCGATAATCCTAGCATGGCTTCATGAGACGCATGTAATTTCAATGGCACCGAAGGTGTGTTAGCATCATTACCAGTCATGTGCTCTATTCAGTAAAAAAAAAAAGCTTCAATTCAGACAGCAGTAATGGCTCGTCGCTCAGATGGCGTGTAATTATAATATAGTAAAGTTCGAATAGGACTCAATAGAACTTTTCTTTCAAACTAAAAACATATACGCCGTCTGCTGAGCCTAGCCGTCTGCTAAACTTAATAGCGCTGTTTCGTACATGCACATGTAATGGAAGCGGAATATGTTGAGCTTTTGTTGCCGCTTTTCAACACAGCATATATTAGGTATGCAATACTGACCAATAGATTGCGAGCTCTTGCATGGTAGCATAATTCCCGCACATGCCGCGCTCTACAACTACACTACGAGGGAAATCGCTCCAAGACTGTTTATACTCTTCCACTTAAAATGCAAGCAGGATACCAGCCTCTGGATGACATTTTGGCATATAAAAGCGTCTGTTTTAGCTAACACATTCGTAAACACAGGAAAACGTACAATACTATTTATTGTGTATATGTGCGGGCATACAGTACGCGTTTACATGCGTATATTGTCCCCACATTGTAAAAGAATGACCAATTATTTACGTTCCATGTGAATATTTGTTTTCTAAGCTAGCACGAAAGCAGCATTCGCATGCTCTTTACCAGATCCTGGCAGTGAGACATGGTATGAATGAACAGTCCGGGACTGATGCCGGCCACTACCACATCGGGACAGAGAGGCCAAGCACCTCTGCCGCCACACGGGCTCGTTGGACAGCCCTGAGTTCGTCCACCAGCTTGTCACTGTGCAGCATCCGCTGCTACCACTGTTCACCTTGAGAAGCATCGAGGTCTGCTAATTATGTTTGCGAAGTTCCGACTCTTGTCCTGCGCAAATTAGTAGAGTGCATCACTTTTTGTACATTATCTGGCTTCAACAAGCAGAACGTGACCACCACCGTAGCAGCGATGTTGAGTACCACC
>JALIZH010017544.1:0-89102 GCA_030522465.1 Rhipicephalus appendiculatus
TTTAAGAACTTCTCATCGCTTCAAGCCTCCCCGTTCCTCTGAACTTCTGTCTTCTTTGGTACTCAAGTTCAGTAAGAAATATACATGCGCCGTCATAACAGACGTGATTGAGTCAAGTACGACGCGGCCTGCTCGTGACTGCTGAGAATTTTCGCATTGATTCGGATATTCCGGGTTAAATGTTTGCTCTTTATGTCCATATTTCAGTTGTGAATGAAAGCTGCTTTTGCAGATTGACCCTTTCAAACGACGTGTATGTCTGTTTTTTTTTAATACGAAACATGCGATAAAAAATTTAATTTTCCTTGTGTTGATCGAGTGTTGTCTTACTGAGAAATCGGTCAGCTTAGGTTTTGCCGCTTCAGAGCACGCGACAGAATTAAAAAAAAAAGGTAAACGAAACTTAACGAATGGCCACATCGCCCGAGTGGCCAGCGGACCTGAAAAAGGGCACGAACATATTTCGCTTGCATGCGAAGTAGGAAAGGAGAGGTTCCGCGGCAACCCTCTTCCTTCGGTTTTGCGCCCTTTCCCTCTATTTGGTGACCTCACCAGTGACGTCATGAAAGAAATGTTCTGTTTGTGGTTTAGTTCTAGTTGGATGCCCAGCAGCCGCCAGTGGGAGAAGCGGCGCTGCCGCGGCGTATCAGCATGCGGAGCGCGTCCCACGGGAAGTATAGGGAGTTTCCGCCCCCTGGTACCGCCCTCGTGAAAGTATTACTAAATTTAAGGAACTCATAACTAGTCAAAGTAAATTAATTTTTAGTTAACTACGTTAGGTTTCCGGAAATTGACGATTGTTTATTCAGCGGAATGGTGATTAATGCATCACTCGGAAACAAGACAGTTCGAACGCAAGTTGTGCTCCACTCTGTCGGAAAGGAAGCCAGCGATGCGCCCGCAAGTCGAACGCTCCAACACCTGCAACAAGCGCTTTTTGCAGTTCCTCTTACATTTCTTGTGAGCTGACGAACCTAAACTGTCAGAGCGCCGCATTTAATGAGAACACAGCACCGTCTCTAGACACCGCAGAGCAAACGCAGGCATAAACACCGCACGCGTTTGTCCGTAATAAACTTATTTCGGGTTTCACTACTACATGATGATTAGTGGGGTTTTGTGGCGCAAGGGCCATGGGTGCCATGGGTGGCCAAAGAGCGCCATGTCCTTGATGTGGTGTTTGCGATGGCCAATGATTTTGATGACAGGGTGTATTACGGCTGTATAGAGGCCTAAAATCACGCGTTATATAGAAGCGTAAAAGCTGTGTATAGAGTATAAAATATGGCGGCGATACGTGATGTGAGCTATGGGTGTGGAATGAATTGCAAGTGAGTATCGTATCTACAAATGAGAGACGTGAAAACAGCACGAATGCCTCCTCAAGGCCTTTGACGCCAAAGGCAGGGAGGCAGGTGCCTTTTAATAGAGCTGCCGCAGCAACAACCTCTTTCAGAGGTTGTGCTACGGGTTGCCAGGGTATATTACATGAAAGCTTTGAATTTCTTTTAAAAAACACCAACACAGATTGATGTTTAAAAACCGGTTCGCTGCCTATAAGCATCCAAGGATGTAGTGGTATTTGTTCTCGGAATCCTAATGGGAAGTACTTTTTTCTTAAATGATCTAATTCACTGCATTGGATAAGAATGTGCAGGACAGTGAGTGGTTCACCACACTTATCACACAAAGGTGGATCATCACCGGACAAAAGGTGCGAGTGTGTGCTGTGTGTGTGTCGTGTTGTTAATATGGTGAGTGTTACTTCTGTGTGGCGTGACTTCGATACTGGCGGCCAATTCGCGAGATGTGGCTTGATAAGATGAAGTTTATTTTGCGTTTGCCTGTCCCATAACCGCTGCCAGTAGTCCCTGAGCTTTCGTTTGAGGGAAGGCTTGAGGTCGAGTGCAGGGGACAGCTATGGATGTATTGGCGGTAGCGTTTTCATGGGCAGAGGCAGCTAGCTGGTCCGCCAACACGTTTCCTGGGATCTCGCGGTGCCCTGGCACCCAGCACACCACGACATGCTGTCTGAGCGTGTAAATTCTGCATAAGGTTGTGTACAGCGAGACAAAGACAGGATTTCGGTGTTTTTTCATGCTTTTTAAAGCTCTTACCACACTCAGAGAATCTGTGTATATTACTGCCTTCTGCAGTTTTTGTTCTTTAATGTGTTTCACGGCCGCAAGTATTGCAAGAGCTTCTGCTGTGAAGATGCTTGTATTAGTGTCCAGAACGCCGACATCTGTAAAAGATGGACCGACGGCTGCGTATGACACGGAAGTGTGAGATTCTGAGGCATCGGTAAAGAATTCTGGACATTTGTATTTAAGCTGGAGTTAGAAGAAGTGTGTACGGATATGTGCAATGGGCGCGTGTTTTGTAACTTCCACGAAGGACACATCACAGTCTATGAACTGCCATTCCCACGGCGAGAGATTCGCAGCGGGGGCCGCCAATCGGTGTTCGAGAAGTGGCACACCCATTTCCTCAGGTAGGCCCCTCACACGAAGTGCGTAGGACTGTCGCATCGAAGGGCGGTTGTGAAAAAGGGCAGAGTTGGACAGGTCGTTGACTGTGGAGTGTGAGGGGTGTTCCGTGTTTGCGTTCACCTTTAAAAAATATACAAATGATAGATAGGATCTTTTAAGATGGAGCGACCACTCATTTGATTCTACGTAGAGGCTTTCTACGGGGCTAGTGCGAAAAGCGCCCGTAGATAGGCGAATGCCTAAATGGTGAACGGGGTCAAGCATCTTTAAGGCGCTAGGCGTCGCAGACTGGTAGGTTATTGCCCCGTAGTGTAAGCGAGTATGTATGAGGTTTCTATAAAGATTCATCAGACATTTTGTATCGCTGCCCCACGATGACCGCGACAAGACCTTGAGTATATTCATAGCTTTCAAGCACTTTTTTTTTACATACTTAATGTGTGAGATGAAGATTAGCTTACAGTCTAGGATTAGGCCCAAGAATTTGTGCTCCGTCTTCACAGAGAGATGTTGACCTTGCAGGTCAAGATCTGGATCTGGATGAAGGCCTCTCTTTCGAGAGAACAGGACGCAGCTGTTTTTTTTGAGGATTAAGAATAAAACCGTTTTCGTCTGCCCATTTTGAGATCTTATTCAGGCCTAGCTGGACCTGCCGCTCACACATTGAAAGGTTGCATGATTTAAAACCGACTTGCACATCGTCGACATATGTGCAATAAAACATATTTCGGGGGATGCAAAGACGCAAGGTATTCATTTTGATGATAAAAAGTGTACAACTAAGTACGCCACCTTGCGGCACTCCTGTATCTTGGACGAATGCTCGAGACAAAACACTGCCTACTCGAACACGAAATGTCCGGTTGGACAAGTAACTTTCAATTACGGAAAGCATTCTACCACGCACACCAAGGTGGGACAAGTCTCGTAAAATTCCAAAGCGCCATGTCGTGTCGTAAGTTTTTTCCATATCGAGGAACACAGAAAGAAAGTATTGATTGTGGACGAAAGCGTCTCTGCTCTGTGCCTCGATACGTACCAGGTGGTCAGTGGTGGATCTACCTTCTCGAAACCCGCACTGGAATTGGTCAAGCAGGTTGTTTGTTTCAAGGAAATGTATAAGTCGGCGGTTAATCATCTTTTCGAAAAGTTTACATAGGCAGCTTGTTAGTGCGATGGGTCTGTAACTCGCAGCGAAGGATGGATCCTAGCCTTGTTTCAAAATGGGGATGACAATAGCCTCTTTCCAAGAAGTAGGGATCGCGCCGGAAAACCAGATAGCATTGTACAGGGAAAGTAAGGTTTTTTGCGTTTCGAGAGGTAGGTTTTTCAACATTGCATATACTACACGGTCAGAACCTGGGGCAGATTTTTTTTTATTTATTTACCCTAAGGGCCCAAAGCGGGCATTACATAGGGGGGGATGTGACAATTCATATAAACATCGAAAAAGTGTAATACAAACAAAAACAGGTAATGAAAAAGAAAATGCTGAAGAGATATAGAAATTGCCAGTAGTTACACTGCTTCTCAACCTACATCATCGAACAGCATTTCCTACGTTATACACAAAATAAACTTACATCATGTGACCTGCATATTCGCGCATCGTAGCAGTATGTCAAGGAAGAAGAGGTTTTTTTTCCTCGAACGCCTCATTTAGAGCGTCTTTGAAAACAGCGTAGTCAGTTATTTCAGCAATATTGCTTGGGAGACGATTCCATTCTGAAATGGCTAGATGTAGGCATGAAAACTGTAAAAGGTTAGTACGTGCAAAGGGTTGTTCAACCTTAAATTTGTGATTGATGCGTGGAAAAATCTTTTTGGCGGGTAAGATGTGTACTTGTGAGAATGTACTTGGTTGGTGAAAAAGCTGATGGAAAAAGTTTAACAAGCATATTTTCCTTCTAGTCTGCAATGGAATGAGACCTAGGTCACGCTTTACTTCGTGATGCTTGATGGCTGTGAATAATTACCAGTAATGAAACGCGCTGCCTTGTTTTGCAAATATTCTAATTTGTTAATAAGATACGTCTGGTGCGGGTTCCATATAAATGAGGCGTACTCAACTTTCGAGCGAAGTATGGAAGTGTATGCAAGAAGTTTAGTATCACTGTCAGCCTGACGAAGCGTGCGACGAAAGAAGCCAAGTGATTTACATGCTGCAGAAACAACAAAATCTACATGATTTTGCCAGGACAAATTTGGGGAAAGATGGATGCCTAAATATTTAAACGACTCTGTGCTTTCTAAGGCTTGACCATTAAGAATGTAGGTTTGCTTTGTAATTTCGCTGGAGGTAGTAAATCTCATAAGCTTGGTTTTAGTAGTATTGGCGCTCATTTGCCACTGAAAACACCATCTTTCAATCGTATACAAGTCTTCTTGTAGTTTTGCACAATCATCCTTACATCTTATCGGTCGGTACAAAACGCAGTCATCGGCATACAACCGGATTTGTGACTGTATACCTTGATGAATATCATTTATATAAATGAGAAATAGAGTGGGTCCTAAAACGGAACCCTGGGGCACTCCGGAGATAACAGGTTGAAAAGATGAAAGGACATTGTTAATGACAACGGCTTACGTCGGTTGCTTAAGTATTCTTTGACCCAGCTTACTACTTTTGCGTCAATATTAATCTGCTTCATTTTATATATTAGGCGGTTATGGGACACACGGTCAAATGCTTTCGTAAAATCAATAAAAATGGCGTCAGTTTGTATAAGTTCATGAAGGTAGAGATGTATGTCTGTAGTTAGTTCAAAAAGCTGAGATTCGCATGATCGGCCACGCTGAAAACCATGCTGGTTGGGAAAAAGAATGGAATTGCTAGTAATGTACTGCATGATTTGAGAAGATAAGACATGTTCAAGTAGTTTACACACCACAGACGTTAAAGATATGGGTCTGTAGTTGGTTAGTTTGTTTTTGTCACCACTTTTATATATTGGTATCACATGTGCTAATTTCCAGTCGTCTGGAATTTCGCCAGTCCTAAGAGACCGCTGGAACAATAGTGTCAGTATAAGAGCAGAATTGTGTTTGGTCATTTTGAGTAGCTTAGTACATATACCATCAGGACCTGGACTAGAAAATGATTTTAAACGCTCGATAGCTTTAACAATACCGACACAGGTTACAGTAATACATTCCATAACCGTTGACATATCGGAAAACTGTTGGGGCATGTTGAGGGGGTTTTTCTTCATTAAATACACTGCTAAAAAAGTCATTAAAACGATCAGCAACATCACTTGAATCAATTTCAGCACCAGACTCAGCGTCAAACAATGGGAATTCTTTAGGGGGTGCAGGAGAAATAACATTCCAAAATTTCTTTGGATCTGTTTTTAAGAATTGCGAAATATCCTGGTTGAAAAACTTGGACTTTGCAGCTTCGATCTGTTGTGCACATTCTTTAGAAAACGAGAAGTATTGTGATCTAGCTTCAAGGGATTTTGTGCGTATAGCTTTTCGAAACAAGCGCTTTTTTATTCAAGCATCGCTTAATCTCTCGGGTAAACCATGGCTTGTCTCCTGTATCATAGATCCATCTTTTTGGAATGTATCTCTCCCTTAAGCCTTAACAGTTCATCACGAAAATCACGATTTATTTCAGCAGTTTAGAGATGCCTGTAGCTCAGGTAGACAAAAAGGTTCATTGTATGCCTCGTAGTTTGTACATTTCCGCTCTAGTTTGTGTTTTTCTATTCTTGTTTTGTAGCGTTGGAAGGCCTCGGAGTAGTGCGCGGAGCTGGACACTTGTTCGAAGTGCGCGCCCAGGGAGTTCGCCTGGTCTTCCAAGCTGTCGCCTAGTAAGTTTGCTAGAGGGAGTGAATATGTTTGTCTTCCTATTACCCTACTGACCCTGTTCCAGACTTTACCCTCGTGTGTAAATGAAGTGATGTCTGATAGAAACTTTTGCCAACTTTCCCGTCTCGCCTGTCGGCGCGTCCTCCTGCCTTGCGACTTATGTTCTTAAAGTTTATAAGGTTCTCCGCTGTCGGAGAGTCCCGAAGCACCCTCCATGCTTGGTTTTGCTTCTTTCGTGCGGTTCGACAGTCACTATTCCACCATGGCACCCGTCGTTTGCCAGACAGTCCACTTGTTTGTGGAATACATTTAGTTGCAGCATCAATCAACAAAGCTGTAAAGTAGTCCACAGCAGCTTCTATGCTTAAGCTACACAGGTCATTCCAACTTAGCACTGAAAGTTTTCGAAATTGTTCCCAATCGGCTCCGTCTGTCTGCCATTTGGGAACGTGTGGAGGACTTTGATTTGCTGTTTGTGCGCTGAGAACTATTGGGAAGTGGTCACTTCCATAGGGGTTCCGAATTACTTCCCAGTTAAGGAGGGGAAGAAGGGACGGAGATGCAATGCTGAGGTCTATGGATGAGAATGTTCTATTTGCGAGATTGTAATATGTTGGGAGTTTCTGATTCAGAGTTATGCGCCAGAAGTGAAAAGGAACTGTTCATTGAGACGACCTCGCGCATCGCAACGAGAATCACCCCAGAGACTGCTGTGTGCATTGAAGTCCCCAAGGGCTAGATAAGGTTCTGGTAGCTGATCTATTAGGGACTGGAATTCATATTTTTGTAGATTATGGTGTGGGGGGTATGTAGATAGAGCAGATTGTGATCAGTTTATTGAAGAAAACGGCTCCAACAGCCACTGCCTCAAGCGAAGTTTGAAGAGTTAAATGCGTACACGCTATGCCTTCATTGACTATAACTGCTACACCACTGGATGACGCCATGGCATCATCTCGGTCCTTTCGGAAGATTACATAATTGCGTAGGAAGTTTGTGTGTTTTTGTTTTAAGTGTGTCTCTTGTACACACAGCACTTTTCGATTGTCTTCGTGGAGGAGTGCTTGTATGTCATCGAGGTTTCGAAGAAGGCCTCGGATGTTCCACTGTAATATTTGTGTCTGCATATTAAACATAGAAAACAGCTGTGTGTACAAATGGGAAGTGTGGAGTGTTCAAGTGGGATAGTTTGTTTCAGGAGGCAGGACGGTCGTCCGGCCCAGTTATTGGCTTCTTTGTTTTCTTGGCGCGGTCCAGAGAACTGCGTCAGAAACGACTCCGCGTGAGCTGTTCATAGACCTGTGGGGTGACACTCTAATGGGTACACTTCCAGGTGTTGTGAGACTGTTGAGCTTTTCATATTGCTGTTTCACTGGGATTTCGAGAAGGAGGTCACCGCTTGCCATTTTGGTTACCTTGTAGCCGGGCCCTAATGCTTCGGTCAAGGATTTTGCGACTATGAAAGGAGAAATAGTTCTTGCGAGTTTATCAGGGTTCTGGCTGTGGAGCACATGAAATTTAGGAAAAGTTTCTGTTGGTCGGGTCACGGAATTCAATATTTCATCGGTGCGTACCCTCTTCTGAGGGTAACGATCAAGGAGGCGGGGGAATGGAGGTGTTTCCATGATAGTTGTGTGTGTTTGGGCAGCAGTGGCGGCCACCCACCATGGAGTCCAACATGGGGACGCTGCAGCACTTACCATGTAAGGCTGCAGACGCCAGCCGTGCAATGTCGTTATAACCTAATATAGTATGTCCAAGAGAGGACACATATACATGATTAACCCAAGCCCCCTACGAAAATGAGAAAGTAATTGAAGGGAGTAGGATACAGGACAGGAAGGAAAGAATAGAGAGAAAAGAAAAAGATCGGGGAGGGGGGGATAGGAAAAGGCGACCGCCGATTTCCCCTGGGTGGGTCAGCCCAGGGGTGCCGTCTACGTGAAGCCGGGGCCAAAGGGGTGTGTTGCCTCTGCCGGGGGGCCTTAAAGGTCCAAACACCCGGCGTTGGCTCAACCCCCAGGATCCCCTTTTCCCCGGACACGGCAGAGCCACGCACGGCGAGGCGTGGGAGGAGGTCGAGACCTCCCCCCCCCGTTGGCTCGGGTCCGTGGTGGCGCCACACACCAAACGCCTGCTCGCGTAGACGCCCCTGCGGGGGGTTTCACTACTACAGTTCACGTGGAAGAAACGTACGTCAGTGACGGGCGTAGCGAGAAATTTTTTTCGGTGAGGTACCCCCCATCCTTTATGTATATTCGCGCGTGTGTTTGTGCGTGTGTATGTACACACATGCGAAATAAAAAAAATCGAGTCGATGGATTACAGCAGCTTGGGTATGGGTAACAGCTCGAGAATAGGTAGCACTACGACTTGAACAGAAAACAAGCATACGCGAAAATTACGCTCACACACATAACGCAACAAATTTCCTGAGGCGCTTGCTTATATAAACGAAACTATAATCCGCTCTTTGACAAGCCCGAATACTGACAAGAATGCACACCCGCTAAAAAATGGTGTACTCACCGGGGAGAATGAAGTCGGCGTCAGCGAAATGATTGGAACAAACCACTACAGTGTCCGTCACCTTCTTTCCAATGCATAAGTTTCTGATCTACGCCATTCTCCGTCGCGCGTCGTCTACATCCTTCGGGAAGTAATAGAACGATACGTTACCACCTTTCCACCGTGATTCCACGCATTGCGGCACACGACAATGGGTTTTGGACATCGCTTTCTTCTTTTTCGGGCTCGCGTGGGCGGCATGGCGAAAATAAAGGAACTATGCGGCCGCTTCTCAGCGCGCGCAACGTGATATCTCCTTTCAAGGTTGACCCTGTTAGTGCAGTTTCCAGGCGCGGCCGCTAGGTGGCAAGCACTCAGTTGGAATTGCGAATACGCGCTGCAAGCTGATAGCGGCGTTCAGAGGTTGGCCGTCTGTAATCTGATCTGCGCTAAGGCGTGCCGGAGTTTATACATGTGGCATAGAAAATTCCACCCTTATCTTTAGTGGCCGCGTTAGCTTCAGAATAGACTCGACTGTTCGCTTTACGCGCTCAACTTATCAGAATATTTTAAATTGACCTGGAAGGTTCCCAGACATTCGGGCACGGTTTGCGCAAGGCAGTCGTTACACATGCAATGAACTGTTTACATCAAAATAGAAATAGAAGCGTGCGTGTTCATACGATTGATGAACCTTTCATATAAACCCGTCGTGTGGCTATCGAAATATTAGCATTGTTCGGGTACATTTGCGTTGAATTAGGGTTACCTTAATTGGAATCTAGTGCGTGTTATTAAACTAGATGTTTTTGATCTCCAGAATGAGCTTCAAAAGTACACCGAGCGGTTCACCTTCCACTGAACTTATCTGGCGTGAATTTTCGTGATCCTGAATAACAGATTTAATACCGTCTGAATGTAGATTAGTTGTATAGGTACAGGCGACGTCGACCGCAACAAGCAGGCTAGATCTAACGAGATTCATAATATTACCCAGAATTCGGTGTGTATTTTTTGACATAAGAGGGTAGTGTTAGGGGAATGTCTTTCATTACATTTTAGATGGAGGCGAAGACGCTAAAGGCCTGTATACTTAGTTTAGGTGCATGTTAAAGAACCCCAGATGGTCGACATTTCCGGAGCCGTCCACTACGGCGTCCCTCATAACAATATTGTTACGGTGAGATGCATTTATTTACGAGAGATGATGAATGCGAGAGTCCAGGGATCGAACAGACCACCGTTCGTGCCAACTTGGTTCTCTTTTTCTCCCATGCGTCCCCTCAGTATCGTAGCAATTCCCCCCTTTGCAGACGATGCCCACCGGGCGAGTCAGTGTTCGTTGTGATGAAGAAAGCGTTTTAGATGGGCAAAATGGATGTCATCGATCTTGCTTGACCGGCGGCCAGTAGATAACAGCCGAGATATCACGTGCGTGACATCACTGAGACGCTCCAGGACAACAAATGGGCCAGTGTAGTTGCCCAGGAAGTTTTGGTAGAGGCCGCGCTTGTGAAGCTACGTCCAAAGCCACACCAAATCCCAAAGAGGACATGACGCTCTGTCCTCTTGTGTCGATTTGCTCGGCCGTTTTTTCTTTACCATAATGCGCTATACCAGAAAGGGGATGAGAAATCCCCTTTCTCATACAATATGTGTCGGTGACTTTCGTCGTAGCGGTTCTTAGAGCGTTTCTGGGAAACGAAAGTCCGAAGGCGGGCGATACGCCGGGCCTCTTCTGTGCGGCGAATGGTTTCGGCGCGAGCCGGTTGGTCGGTTTCGCAAAACGGAACAATAGTGTCAAGAGCTGTGCGGGGTTGGCGTACGTAGAGCAGATAAAATGGACTGTACTGGTTGTCTCGTGCTGTGCAGTATTGTAGGCAAAGTGATAAATGGCAAGATGGTGTCCCATGTTTTGTGTCAGGAATCAACATACATGTAAATAATGTTCACGAGAGTCCTATTAGTTCGTTCGGTTAAACCGCTATTCTGCGTGGGTAGTGAGACGAAAATGAGACGAAGCAAGACGAAGCAGGTCTTCAACTACATCGGCAACAAATTGCCGCCCGCGATCACTGATGATGATACGTGGGGATCCATGGCGTAATATAATGTGCGACAGCATGAACTGCGAAACTTAAGTCGCCGTTGCTGCAGGAATCGCCGCAGTTTCGGCGTAGCGTGTCAGGTGGTCAACGCCCAATATAATTCATCGGTTGCCTGTCGTTGATCGCGGAAAAGGGCCGAGCAGGTCAATACCAACAACCTCAAACGGTGATACCGGGGGTGCTATGGGATGAAGAAGTCCTGCTGGCTGGGTTGTTGGACGCTTGTAGCGTTGACATTGCTCACAGCTTGCAACGTATGCAGTCACACTATGACGCATTTTCGGCCAAAAGAAGCGTTCTTCTGTGCGGTGAAATGTCCTGGAAAAACCGATATGGCCAGACTTAGGGTCGTCGTGCATTGCTCGAAGTACGTGTTGTCTCAAACTTGTCGGCGCAACTAGAAGTAAACGGGGGGCCTATGCCGGAATATTTCTTCTTCTAACGAATGCCATCCTTTACGACGAAACCACGTTGACCGTTCGTTGCAGAGATAAAGAAAGGGGCGAGACTGTTGTCACTGCGTTGCTCCGCACGAATAGTGGTCACGTCAGGAAATGGGACATCGACAACTGCTAAATATTCATCGAAGTTATCTGCGTCACACTCGGTTGTAGGAAGAGCAAGACGCGAGAGGCAATCGGCGTCGGCATGACGACGGTCACTCTTGTAACAGACTTCAAAGTCGTGTTCTTGCAATTGTAGCGCCTGTGAAAAAGAAGACGCGTGTCCGGTCAGCAGCATCGCCAACGCTCGGGTGCTGGTCTCGCTCGGCTCACTCGGCTCGCTCGTCGCGCGCTTCTGGTCGCTGGCCTTTTTCTGGACGGTGCTCTGCTCTGACTTGCTGTGTTGTGTTCGTAAAGTCAACTCAGAAACGTACATCCAATAAACCTCTTCTCAATGGGTGGAGGGTGCTGAAGATCCCCCCGTCAACTGACCCTGGAGCTCCGAAACAGAACACTTCCACCCATCATGACAACCAACGAAGCGCAACCTGCCTCTTATGCCCAGTCCGGCAGCAGCACCGGAGTTCCTCGCCTGAGGGACCCAAAGGTCTTCAATGGTGCCGATGAGACGTAAGTGGAAGATTGGTTTACCAACTACGAGCTGGTGAGCGCTCATAATAAGTGGCACGACGCCGACAAGCTGACTAATGTCGTCTTTTACCTCACTGGCGTTGCCGAAATGTGTTATCACAACCACAAAAGCAACATCCCGACATGGTCAGTCCTCAAGACATCTTTTTCTGAAATGTTTGGCCGACCCGCTGTCCGCAAGTTCCGCGCCGAACAACGCTTGCGCACTCGAGCACAGCAAACATCAGAAACGTTCACGAGTCACATTGAAGACATCGTCGCTGTTTGTAACCGTGTCAACGCCGCCATGCCCGAGTCTGACAAGATTCAGAACATCCTCAAAGGATTGATGATGGCGTGTTTCACATGCTCCTGGCTAGGAATCCTGGCATTGTTGCGGAGGTCATCACATTATGTCAAAGCTATGACGAGCTGAGGAAGGAACGCGCCCTTACTCGGCCATTCTCATCACGCGCCGACTCGCTATCGAGTCTCGCTACCGTTCCCGAGCAATCGCCGACGCAGTCAGGAAATCGCGGACTTCGTGCGCGAAGTAGTTGCTCATCAACTTTCTATGGTCCTCTTCACACAGGAGCCATCCTCTCGTCTGCTGCCAACGCTCCACACTGTTATTGCCGAAGAGGTCGCTCAAGCTGTTCCCGTCGCTCACCACCAGCAGCCTGTGGCCGTGCCTCTTACGTATGCGCCGGCTATTCAACCCGTAGTCGCGCCCCTTACGTATGCCCAAGTTGTTCGCAGGTCTCCCCAGCTGCCTTGCCCACCCGTGCAGCTATACGCCCACCAGTCTGACCCTCTTCTGGCAGCTTGGGCCGAGCCGAGAGTCAGCAATTTTTGGCGGACTCCAGACCGTCGCCCCATGTATTACGCCTGCAGTACTCCAAGACACGTAGCTCGATATTGTCGCTGTAGCCTTCAAACATCCAGCGACGCTACCCGGCCGTCCCAATACGACAGACAGCCCATACGCCAATCTGCTCCCCGTCCCTCGCCACGGTATATTTACACTGACCTCGCTGAGTATCCGTCGCCCCGCTCCCCATCTCCTCGACGGCGATCGCCCTTACCAATGCGTCGCCGACCCGGACCCTCAAACCAGGAAAACTAAACGCCGCAGTTCAAAAGGCAAGAACTGCGCCGTCTTCGAACTGTGCAAGTCTAAGCACCTCTCCTGCTAACGTGGTCGCCATATCTGTCGATGGTGTTTCTGCATTTGCCCTTGTCGACAGCGGCGCAGCCGTTTCTGTTAAAGCCGCTAAGCTCTGCCGTTCCTTACGCAAAATGACCACGCCGCTCTCTGGACTACTTCTTCGCACGGCAAGCGCACAGCACGTTACACCTCTCGCAGCATGTACTGCCCGTGTATTCATACAAGGCACTATGTACGTTGTGGAGTTTATCGTTCTTTCTGTCTGCTCGCATGACATATTCCTCGGGTAGGACTTGCTATCCCGTCATAATGCCGTCATCGACCACGCACGCGCTGAAGTTGATTTTTTGCCTCTGTGTGAAGAACCACTGCACGAAGCTCTTGATCAGCCGCCTAAACTCGTCGTGCGCGAGGATACCGACATTCCGCCTGCCTCTGTTGCCGTTGTACCTGTCTTCTGCGGTGGCCTCAACGACGCTACGGTCTTGTTCACACCTTCCGACACTTCATGAGCCGCAGAGCCGTACCACTGCCTTTTGCGACGCTTGACATCGCTGCCGGCTGCAGGAATTTTTCGTATACAATTCCCTTTCAGCGCTGGTCACGTTTCTTGTCGGCGAATGTCTCGGCCACGTGGAACACCTTGACGCTTCGTTCTTAACGTGTGAGGCGAATCGTGCCATACTGACTCGACTGAACTTGGTGTCCTTTGAACGCTGGACAGCTCCTCCAGCGACATATTCTCGAGTTCTATCGCCGATACCTTGACTGCTGAAGAACGCGCCGAGCTTCTTCCACTTCTCCAACCCTTCACGAATTCGTTCGACGTTTCTCAGCCGCAGTTGGGTGTGCACTTCGGCAGTCCACCACTATACTGACAACGGTTCGCACTAGCCTTTGCGTCAAAGGCCGTACCGCGTCTCTGCTGCAGAACGTCGTGTCATCAACGACCAGGTCGAAAATATGCTCCGCCATGGCGTTATTCAACCATCCCACAGTCCTTGGGCGTCTCCTGTCGTTCTAGTACGCAAGACGGACGGGTCTATTCGCTTTTGCGTCGAAATAAGGTGACGCGGAAAGACGTCTATCCTTTGCCGCGTATCGTCGACGCCTTTGACAGCCTTCAAGGAGACGAATTCTTCTCCTCCCTACACTTACGTTCTGGCTACTGGTAGGTTCCGATGGCTGAAGCTGATCGCCAGAAAACTCCATTTATTACACCAGACGGACTGTACGAATTTAACGTAATGCCTTTTGGGCTTTGCAACACACCTGCCACGTTCGAACGACTCATGGACAACACCTTGCGTGGCCTAAGTGGTCGATGTGTTTGTGCTACCGCGACGATATTGTCGTTTTCTCTCCTGATTTTCATACCCACCTACATCGGCTGGGACAGGTTCTGACGCGTTTAACCAACGCTGGACTGCAACTACCCCTAAAAAAGTGCCGCTTCGCCGCGCGAGAGCTGACCATCATAGGCCACATAGTGTCCAAGCACGGTGTTCTACCCGACCCTGCGAAACATCGTGCAGTCGCCGAGTTTCCGAAGCCTGCTACGATCACAGAACTTCGAAGTTTTGTTGGAATATGCTCCTACTTCCGGCGCTTCATTCGAAATTTTGCCTCGATCATGTCACCATTGACCAATCTCCTGCGCGGTGTCAAGAACCTCTCCTCCTGGTCTCCCGAGTGCGACGTCGCGTTTGCTACATTGCGTCGTCTTCTCACCTCTCCTCCCATCCTTCGCCATTTCGACCCAACAGCTGCCACGGAAGTGCACAGAGACGCTAGCGGTGTCGGTCTTGGCGCTGTCCTCGCCCAACGTAAGCTCGGCTACTCCGAATAGGTCTTCGCCTATGCGAGTCGCATGCTCACAAAAACAGAGGCCAATTACAGCGTCACTGAAAAGGAGTACTTAGCTCAAGCATGGACGCTTAGCAAGTTCCGCCCGTATTTGTACGGTCGCCCGTTTGACCTGGTAACAGATCACCATGCCCTTTGTTGGCTCGCCACGTTGAAAGATCCTTCCGGCCGGCTAGCACGCTGGGCACTGCGAATCCAGGAGTATGATATTCGCGTAATCTATCGCAGCGGACACAAGCACTCTGACGCGGACGCCCTGTCCCGTTTGGCTCTACCTGCAGACTCGGCTTGCGGAACGAATTGCCCACTCCCAGTCTCATCTTTCGACTTTGACTCCATTGCTAATGAACAACGCCGGGACCCGTGGATCGCTTTGCTTTTAACGCGATAGCGTTAAAGAGCTCGTTTCGCAGAAATTCCGGCGTCGGCGTCGGTGTAAGCGTCGGCATCGTTGGTTGTGAGCGAAAAATCATCATCGTGTGCGTGACCGAAAAATCTAGAAGGATGCAAATAAAAAAATTAGGCAGATCCCAAGTACTATGGGAATCGATGTTATGCGAAGCATCTGGACGTAAGGTGACTGGGTTGTAATTTTTTTTTATTGAGCGAAACGTTATGAGATTGCGCTTAAGATATGAATAAATGTTTCACGAACAGACATGTTGAACAGTCGCATATGTTTCATATTACCAGTTGTTTACAGTTGTGTAACGATGCCAACCGAAACATGGGTATTGCCAACACCAGAAACCGTAAGCTGATATGTAGAGCTTGTGCTACATATCAGCTTACGGTTGTAGCGCTTGTGCTAGCCCTGGATAGTGCTGCGTAAACCAACTACAGTGGATGGCGCTTAAGTATACATCTGACGTTAAACCGACATGACTCCGTCGTCATACGAGTACGTATGTGATGTTTATAAAATTAGATAGCTAGCATTGCAAATACAATATACATTTCACCAATATTACGCCTGCATAGGGTGTTCTTCCAAAGCAGTTTCGAGACCTCACGTGGCTCTGTGGTAGAATGCTTGATTTCCACGCAGAATGCTTGGGTTCGATTCCTGCTGGGACTCTGATTTCTATTCTTTGTATTCCTCGCGTCAACGCCACCGATGTCTGTTCTTCTTAACGCTGTCTCCTTTAAATTACCAGTGTTAACGCCAACGATGTCAGTTTCTCTTAACGCTCTCACATTTAAATTACCAATGCCTCTGCTCGCCGTTCCTGGGTCGATATAAATTGTCAAAGTCCTGTGGCGCATACCCGCATTCCGCTGCCCGTGGTATACGGGTATGAGCCACACGTGTCTGGAGAAATGAGTTTGACGACGTACGCGGCGGGATTTTCACGTTATTCATGTCATGACCAGCCAGACATATTCGTCAATACCTCTTACCCTCCCATACAAAGTTTTGTTTACCCCAAGGCCATCACGAGAGCACCCAGACGTAGTCGCCTAGATGGATAGATAGATAGATACGTAGATAGAAACGCAAAAGTGCTTACAGTACGCAAAGAAATGCTTCGCATTTAATATATAATAAAAATTTCCGGGTCCGAGTGATGATCGAACCCGGGCCGTCTGCGTGGCAAGCAGGTGTTCTACCACACAGCCACGCCTCTGCTTGGAAATTCAGTGAAAATAACTTTCATGATTCGCAAACGCAAGCGTGCTTTATATAGGCGTCGCAATATAACATGTAATATCCCAGTAATATTGCGTGGTACAAGCGTACATTGCCATCGGGCGTCTGAATATGTGACTATCATTACGATTTCATAGTTTAAAGCCGGCCACCCATTACAAACGGCACACACCTTACTGCGCGTATTCCCTTAACACCACGTAGTGGGTGCATAGCAAGTATGACTAAGTGGTTGAAGTACGCACTCGGCACAGGATATCGCTATCGCGTTCAACTCTTAAAGGTGAAGATTAAGGGTCCCCCAAATTTTCGACTATTTATCTGGATCTTTGACCATTGGGGTATCCCGATCTCTCAGACGCCAAGCCGCTCATTTCGCCATTCGTGATCGGCTACTTCACCGTCGCAACTACGCCCCCGAAAGCCGTAAATGGCTCTTGGTCATTCTCCGCAGCTTAAGATCACAAATATGTTCCTCCTTCCACGATGATCCACAATGTGGCCATGCCGGGGTTTTCAAGACCTACGAACGTATTCGCCATCGCTTTTACTGGCGCGCAATGTACAATTTCGCACGCAAATTTGTTCAGTGCTGGACTGTGAGCGTCTCAAATCACCTCCTTTACACTCGTCTGGAGCCCTCCAACCGCTTCCGTGCCCTGCCAAACCCTTCGATCGCGTCGGAATCGACCTCCACGGCGAACTTCCTATGACACCGGATGGCAATCGGTGGATCATAGTCGTTGTGGACCATTTCACACGCTATGCCGAAACTGCTGCCCTACCAAGTGCCACAGCGCGGGACGTAGCGTCTTTCCTCCTCCGCCGCTTCATCCTTCGACATGGCGCGCCTCGAGAACTTCTCACTGATCGAGGTCGAGCCTTTCTCTCGGAAGTCGTCGAATCTCTGCTTTCCGAATGCCACGTTGTTCATCGCAGGGCCACGGCATACCACCCGCAAACTAACGGATTCAGAGCGATTTAACCGCACACTCGGCGATATGCTCGCGATAAATGTGCATCTGATCATGGCAACTGGGACCGCGTTCTTCCATTCATAACGTTCGCTTACAACACCGCGACACAGGCTACCACGGGATTCCCACCTTTCTTCCTCCTGTAAGGACGCGAACCTTCGCACACCATCGACACTCTCCTTCCGTACCGTCCTGACGCTTCTGAATGTCCCCCCTGTGTCCGAAGCTGCCCGACAAGCGGAAAAGTGAAGCCAACTTCCACTCGGTAGCATGACAGGTTCAGTAGAATAGTTTAACACTCATAAAGCCGATCGGCCATCACTGATGGAAAGAACACAACGCGGCACGAGCACATTTTTCTTGGCGCAATTAAGAGGAACCGGCTCCCCAAGAACATCAAACGTGCCGGCGTCTGAGGCAGATGTGTCAACAGGAACGTTCTTCATCGAGTTGGGTGGCAAGAGAACTTCCTCAGTGACGGTGATGGATCCGTGGAAGCGCTTGGAATCGTCAGTAAATGCCGATAGCATAACTTCACCGGCGCCGCAATCTACAGTAGCACCACACTCTCGTAAAAAATTGGCCGCGTATCTACGTGCTTCGCTGCAAATGTCGTCGAAAGACGATAGTCTTGTGCCGACTGCACTGCATGAGCGGCATGAGTACCACAATTTAATAGCTGGGCTAGCCGCTGGGCTCGTTTTTCGGACGTTTTCCGGGCACGCTTAGACGGACGCCGGCGTTTCTCCGCTGAAATTTGGTCGTCGGTCTTTTCTCTGCGTTCTCTGATCATGTCTTGTAGAGTGGGTCGTATTTCATCAAGCGGTCATATATGTTTTGGCTTGCCTGAGACAGCGCTCTTCTACGATGAATCAGCCGCATCTGGCTGGCATTGATAAAACAGAAGAGGACGCCATCTACAGCGCTACCGGGGAACATTGGCTTGTGTTGAACTATGCTGCTGCCAGGTGGCAGCACGACAGCGTGGAAGTTAAATCACTGGGCGGAGACTTGTTTTGTACACAGCGGCGCATTTTCAGCGCCGCGTAATAAACACTAGGATCTTTATAATTACGTATCCATAGATTTTGTTTTAAAGGAACACTGTGAATAGTACTAAGGTATTGATGTTGTGCCTCAGGTATGCGTAACATTTGATTTTTAATTGCCCACGCTCACCCGTATGAACACATGCTTTTCGGTCAAGATTGGAGGTCGTAAGGCAAGGGGTTAAACTTTGGCCAGCTAGCTGAATCGTGCGACGTGCCGACAAACAGAGAAACAGACAGATAGACAGACAGACAGACCAAAGTTTCTTCGTTTAGGTATCCCAAGAAAGACTATCGTCTTTAAAAATCAATCCCCAAAATGATGTCATGCGTAGAGCTGGCCAGGACAGTGAATTCTATCTCGAACACCTTATCACCCAAAGTGACACTCACAACACACACACCTATAGGGCACAATATCTGCCCGCTTACTGCGCGAAACGTTGCACAACTGTCTCAGCGAAACATTACTTTTTGTCCCAGCCGAAATTTAAAGTTAAAACTCATCACTGAAACAGCTGCTCCAGTGTCTAATAAAGCCATCGTAGGCAGTCCAACAACGAGCACGGGGACCTTATTTTGAGTCATAGAAACGGGTGGAGGCATAGGTGGATGTAGTGAAAAATTGCACCATCTCCCACTAAAGGGAACCATGAGGGGATGCGAAGCAGCATTGGGGGTGCACACCAAGTTTCTGTTTACGTTCACTCGGCCGTCGAAGCCAAGCGTCGGCGTCGAGCTACCGCTTGCGCTACAGAGAGACAACGCGAGTCTGCGGCGAGGGTAGCGATGCTTCTGAGACAACTGCAGCGACCGGGAACCGACGGAGCGACCGCACGATTCAAGCGAAACTTCGTCGACCGAGCGCACGCGTTTATATAAAATGGGGGAGGGAGAGGAGGGAGTGGGTTTACAGGCTACAGCGCGGGGGAGGAGAGGAGAAAAGGCGACCGGACGCCTGCGTAAAGGAGGAGAGTGCGCAGCTGCAGCGCGGGGGGAGGAGGAGAGAAGGCGACCAAACACTTGCGTAAAGGAGGAGAGTGGGAGAGAGAGTAGGCGCATGCGCAGTGGAGCGCGGAAGCCACCGGATCAAGCTCGCTTATAAGATGCTTCGCATCTAAAATGTACGGCGACCTCACCTCCATTGGCCGCACCACCTAGTTTCCGGCGGTGGGGAAGTGAAGCGTCGAGCAGGAGACGGAGAACGGAGCAGGCGTGCACTAGGGGGGCGTCAAGCTTCGTACGCAGGAAGGCGAGTCGCTGCGGACATTCTGGTGGAAATTGTGTCCCACAAGCGTGTCACTGCGGGCGTTTTGCTGGAAGCCGTTCCCAACGTACGTGTCCCGCATCGAACGCACACCAGCGCGCCAGCTGCTTTGTCGAGGAGGAGCTGGTTTGTCGAGGAGGAGCAATCCCTCTGAGGAGATGCCCAATCTTGCCATCTTTTTTCATGCGTGGGTCTACAGACTTGCACAATTTCAGGATCTCTTCAATATAAGTTGTGCAAGTCTCGCCGGGGACTTGAGCACGTATCACCAAGGTTTGCTCAGCGCGCTTCTTCTTCACCGATGGGTCCCCGAAGCAGCTCGCTATTTCTTTCAGAAACTATTCTCATGTCGCTGTTGTTTCTTCGTGGTTTTCGAACCACACCAATGCCGTCCCTTTAAAAAGCAATCCGACGTTGGTGAACCGAAAGGCCGAATACCAACGATTGTATTTACTCACACGATTGTAGTGCTTCAGCCATTCGTCGACATCTCCGACCTTCCCAGAGAAGCTTCGTGGCACTATGTGTTGGGCCCAAGTAACGCTAGACGAAGACCGCGTGTTGTCGCCGTCAGAAATCGGGTCCATAGAGAGGGGTGGTAGTCCGGCTAGCTTCGGCGCAGCTCTAGATCAGGGCTGGGCAGAGAAACTCAGAACAGTATTCTGGAATACAGATATCGAAATACATGCACTCGAAGTCTAAAATACAGATACTGAGATACATTTGTCTTTGACGTGAGGAGATACACTTGCAAAGGTCGAAAAAAGTATCCCGGAATACAGTTACAGGAACACAGACACTAGAATTCTTTTTTTCGGGGATGCTGATACTCCGCAAATACATTTACCAAAGTGCAACATAATATTGTAAATAATGTTGCCGCGCATTGAAACATTACAAGTAAAGCATATCACCCGATTCACTAAAGAACACGAGGGAGTATAGAGGAAGCATATATTTATTTTACACAGAAAATCTGCCTTGCTAAGAAATTTAACTGCATTTAGGCAACAGCAACTTCTCAAACAGTGGCGGCACGGCTCACCGTGGTACGCCTTCAACACAAGCCTTACGAATTTGCCAAGTGGCTTGCCTAAAAAAACTTAGGGCTGCTGCACCAGCCTTCAACGCTAGGGGCATTGCTGTCAAGCAGTGTTGCGGAGTTGCCACTCCGGAATTGGAATGACTCCGGATTCATTCCACATTTTCGCGACCCCGGAATGGAATGGGAATGGAATTAAGTGCCTTTTGCGCGGAATGGAATGGGAATGGAATCACGTCTTTTTTCCTAAAATTAGCACCTTTTCATCTACGCGCTGTTTTTCAAACGTCAAACATTAGTAAGTCAAAGTCTCGAATTTAACAATAAAGCAGTATTTTTAAAATGCCTTGGCTCATTACAGGCATGGTACATTTACAAGCAACGCGCCTACTGCAATTCTGTCCTTATATAGACTGTGTTGCTCCGAAGATTGCCTCTATTCTTCGCTTAACCGCGGTTCTAGGCCGTTGATATCCGTCATGCGGAACTACGGCGACGGCATACCCCCCCTTGCGCCTTGTGATTCTTTTTTTCCTCGGCGGCGCCCCAGCCGCCTGCTGTCTCACCACCCTCCACTTTTTGTTTTTCCTTCTGAAGCCGTCGGCGACTCGGACGCATATTCGAAAAATCACTTTTCTAAGCTGTATGCCTGACATTTCATACCTGCGCACAGGCGAACACAGAAAGTTCTCCTCACCCCATCCATACTTGCGAGGCACGCTTGACAAGCGTGAGTGCTGACGAGCAGTGCGGCCCAGTGTTTCGTATTCGATGCAAAGGCACAAGGTGTCCTAGCTGTGAACTGTTCCAACTAATACCAGCAGATCTAGAGGGATTTGTTCCCCATTAAACAGATGCTAGTTTTCTCCATATTCAGGATCGCTCCAGACGCGTGGCAAAACTGCTTAGTCTTCTTGAACACTACTTTTGTCAGCATAAAAATACGCTATGTCGTCATTTTAGCATTTACACATTTAAGCTCAAAGAATAATAAAACATCGACAATCGTTCAAACATGCTGACCTTGCAAATAATTAATAGGGTGGTTGTACTGCACGAGATATGTCACCAAGCTACTATCCCTCGACCTCGGTAACGTGTTTTGCGTACTTTTAGAGTTCTTAATGCATCTGATGACATCATATTTATGGGGCCTTCATCCTGAGCTCGCTAAAACTATCAAAACGCCTTTGCTACGTTGAGGAATTACAGGAATGGAATTGAACTGCCCGGCCATTCCCTAAGTGAGAATGGGCTGAGTTTTTTCATTCCGAGGAATTGAAAAGAATGGAACTGGAATGGAATGGAGGCGCCCATTCCGCAACATTGCTGTCAAGGCAGACAATACTGCCTCAGCGGCGTTGATTGCTTTACCACATGGGTCATTCTGTGTGTGTGGGGAACCCTTCGCCGCCCTCCCTGTGTTGCCGACTTGTGGCGCGCCTTTGCTTGGCTTAGGACAAAAGAAAGTCTTTATATATATATATATATATATATATATATATATATATATATATATATATATATATATATATATATATGAAGTCGAAAAAAAGAGGACGACAACCGTACGAAACGCAAATTTTACTAACGTTTCGGCAGGAGGGCCTGCCTTCGTCAGCGCTATTACGGCGAAGGCAGGCCCTCCTGCCGAAACGTTAGTAAAATTTGCGTTTCGTACGGTTGTCGTCCTCTTTTTTCGACTTCATTTCCCACCGGAACCATTGAACTTCTTCATATATATATATATATATATATATATATATATATATATATATATATATATATATATATATATATATATATATATATATATATATATATATATATATATATATATAATGTAAGGAATCAGACACAGAGACAGCACCCTTTCCTGGGCTGGCTGTTCTATTATCTCCCTTCGTCTTCCTCTGCCTTGGTCACCTCAAGCTCCTCGATCAAGCAGCCGAGCCGCATTCCCGTTCTTGCCTTTCACACTCGGCCACGCTGCGGACCTGGCAAACAAAAAGAAACAACAGTTCAGTCCAAACGACGCACTCGTTTCTTAAAGCGTGACACGTGCACTGCGAAGTTGTTCCTTTTCCGCCGGTCGAGTTCAATGCTTGGGTCTGAGGTGCTAACGCGCCAGGTGTTCTGTCCTAGGCGTTCGATGATTGTGAAGGGCCCCTCGAACTTCGCGAGTAGCTTCTTGCCCGAGCAGCTGCAGCCCCTTTGCACCCAAACCTCGTCTCCAATGTTGTACTCCGGGGCAGGTCGCCGGCGGCGGTCATAATAGCGCTTCTGTTTTTGTTGCGCTTGTGTGGCTCTTTTCCTGGCCGCAGCTCTGATCTTCTGGCAGGCGTCTGTACGGCTGTCATAGCGTGTGACGCTAACAGGAGCGTCTAGGCTGATGAGCGCTTTCAGCTGGGGCAGCTTTCCGTATACGATTTCGTAAGGTGTCACACCAGTAGACGTCTGCAGTGCCGTGTTAACTGCATAGCCAGCAGACCGAAGGTGTACGTCCCAATCAGCCTCCCCTTTCTTGTCTACTTCGGTATATGGAGCGAGTCTTGCCTGAATACTTTGATTAGTGCGCTCAGTAAGGCCGTTTGACTGGGGATAAACGCGGATGCTTCATGGTGCTCTACACCCGCCTATGAAAGGTACGCTCGTAGTTCCCGGCTGCGAAATGTTCTCGCATGGTCGGATATCAGTTTCTTTGGCAAGCCATGCCTCCATTGAAATCTGCGCTTCAGGAAATTGATCAGATGAACCGAGGAAAGCGATGGCACGGCTGCCACTTCCACGTATTTGAACAGATAGTCCACCATATAAAAGATCTGATCGGGTATCGGCACAGGTGTTAACAGTCCAGGCTGACAGCCCGGCAGTCGCTTAAACTGTTGACACGTTTGGCAACTGGCGACGTAAGAGCGCACATTGCTTTGCATTTTCGGCCACCAGAAGCGTTCTTGCAGCTTTCGAAGCGTGGCTCGTTGTCCGATGTGCCCTCCTTCGGGATCATCATGAATGGCCCGTAGTATTTCGGTACGGAAACATTTCGGAACGGCCAGGAGGTAGCGTTGTTCCGACACGTCCTGGTGCCACTGACGACGACACAGTACACTATCGCGTACTGCAAACCACGGAATTGTTTCCGTACCCGTTACAGATGCTATGATTGGCGACAAGTCCTCGTCCTCTTCTTGGGCTTTGCCCACGTCTACTTGGGCAAAATAGATGTGATTTTGCTTGTTTCCTTCAACGTGCATGAGTGGGTTGCGTGACAAGGCATCGGCGATGTTATTCAAGACCCCAGCGCGATGACGCACGTCAAAGTCATATTCTTGTAGCGTGATGATCCACCTAGCAAACTTATGCTTGAGCTGTTGCTTGGAAAACATCCATGTCAAAGCAGCATTATCAGTTACCACAGTGAACCTGCGGCCGAACAGATAATGGCGGAATTTATCGTCCACACTCCACACCACTGCCAGACATTCTAGCTCATTGGAGTGATAGTGGCGCTCGGTATCGGAGAGTTACCGGCTGGCATAAGCGACGATATGCTCGACGCCGTCTGGATCACGCTGGACTAGCAATGCCCCTAGACCGACTTGGCTAGCGTCGGTGTGCACTTCAGTGGTCCAGTCATCATTGAAGTGACTCAATACTGGACAGGCAGTGAGCTTTTGCTTTATCGTCCGAAAAGCATTTTCTTGGGCGGCGCCCCATTCAAATTGGACGTCCTTTTTAAGGAGATCGCTCAGGGGAGCCGCAATCGAAGCGAAGTGGGGAATAAACCTCTGCAATATATATATATATATATATATATATATATATATATATATATATATATATATCCTGTTGAGAGTGTCCATATTATTGCTATCGCAATAAACGGAAGACGGCAACAGTTAGCCCAACAAATGGCTGCCGAGCGGCGGCAGCGAAAGGTCCACGGGCCGCGTGTTTGAGACCCCAGGTTTAATGCCATTTTTAGCAAAAACGCGGCTCGCAGTTACAATGTTTCCGTCCTATTATAAAAGTGAACATTGAATGTAAACAGAAAATGCGCGAGGAAAATTTCGAAATGTTTACAAGCTTTGCTATTTCCACATTTCCGCAGACAATCACCATTGTCCAGGCGATTCAGCTGACAATTACGCACCAAGAATCGATATAAATAAGCGGCGTGGAGTCAGTTATGGGACCCGCAAAAAATTCCATTCTTTCAGTAAGGAAAACAACTTCGACAACGTAAGCACTTTGTTCTCGTGGATGCAACGCAATAAATGTGACATCTGCGATTCTGGTTACTCGTGTACGCGTGGCCCCACGTGACGCAATTTTTAGGCCTTAAAAAAGGTATTTTTTATGCAATCTCGTGTGAGATATTACCGGAAAAAACATGTTTACTTTCTTTGGTAGCTGAGGAATAGCCTGGTAGACCAAGCGAACTTCCTGGATGCACACTTTGAACAATGTCCAGCTCATCGCACCATTATCAAACATTTAAAAACACAGAGCATCAGAAGCGCGAAAATTAGAGTGAAAATGTGCAAAAAATAAAAAATAAAAAAAAACAAACGATGCAGAAATCGAGCACTCTGCATCCATGAAGTGTTGCAACGATTGTGCCAAAGTCCTCACTTTCTAACTAATCCTGAAACAACTTCCCCACAAGCATGGAAAACTGTCCTTTCCCTGACAACGTTGTACGAACTCCTGGTGAGATCCCCTCTGCTTGTGAAAATGCCAATATATTTTTGATTTTAAAATAAAGCAGCACTCCATAGTTTGTTTCCAGTTGTAGGACTACAACGTTAACAAATTACTTTAGTGTTTGCAAAAAATCTTGGAGGACGCTTCAGCTGCGCCTTCAAGAGAACGCGATAGCGTAATGTAGCCCCGTGCGCGTCGCCTTCTGAATTGCTAGCCTAGCTTCGGTCTGGGTGGATGCCTCAACCACGCCGTAACGAAACGAACGACTGTGCGCGTAACATTCCCCGTTTCAAACTATCCTAGAATGTCTACTGCAAGTACAATTGTTAAGTAGCCACTACGCCATAATTGTTCCTTTCGCGAATCAGCGAAGGGTCCACTACGCGTGCGTAAGGCGACACGCGAACATATGTTTGAGCGCTTTGTAATGAGTGGGCCTTTAAAACACACACTCGTTGCGCAATTCACATGTTTCGACCCCTGGCGCGATTCTACGCTTCTGCCACGCAATATTACGTGCGTTAAAGAGACTCCTCCTATTACATGAGAATGATATTGTGTATTTTTCCGAATAAGTTTAGATCATTAGCGTGGCTCTGCGGTGGAACACCTGGGTGCCACGCAGACGGCCTGGCTTCGATTCTCCCGCGGATCGAAGTTTCTAAGTGCGGAACACTTTAGGAGGCCAGGCTCCCGTATGTTCTCATTGTCGCTTGGCGTGAAGCAGAGAAAACCACATATTGTATAGCCAGCTGTAGCATACTGAGCACGCGCTAAGGCAGGAAAGTCTCCTTCATCTCGTTCTTCCAGCGCCTTGATGATGATCACTTATGATCACCAGCAAAAAAAAAAAAAAAGAAAAGAAAAATAAATGCAGTTGGCGTAACACAGGCAAAACCACGTATAAAAATAGAGAGAAAAGAGGAAGCAAGCGTAAAATACAGAGAGGAATGAAAAATAGAAAAATTGAAAGAACAAGAAATAGATAAAGAAAGAGGAAAAAATACAGAGAAATAAAGACAGAAATAATGCAAAAGAAGAAAAAAGAAAGAAAGAGAGGAGGAAAAAAAATGCGCCCACCTCCCAGAAGGGAATCGTGAGGAAATGCGAATGCATTTCGCGCGCGCTTCACTCCATTTATATATGGTGGTTGTGGTTCGAAGAAGGAAAAGGCGCCTGATTTCTGCAGCCCGGTCGGGAGCAAGGCGCAGCGCCTTTTTTTTTTTTGCTTTTTCTTGTCTTTTTAATTTTTTTTATTTATTTTTTTTATTTTTTTTTCATATATAGCTCCGCCGAGCTCCGCCGCAGTCCGCTTTTAGTTAACGCGCACGCTGCGAATTTTTATTTTTCAACAACGCACAGGAGAAATCTCCCACCGGCACCACCTTGGAGGTCACGATTCATTGCCATATATACGGGGTGGCCAGTGAACGGTTGTGCAGCGCGAGCAGTCGGTTTTTTCAACCAAGAAACTCGCTAGCAGACGCTGCCTGTGTCGGCGTCGCGAGGCGAGAGAGGGAGAGGGGGGGGAGCGTAGGAGAGGAGAGAGAGAGGGGGGGGGGGCGCATGCGCAGTGGGAGTGTGGACGGCGCGGGCAGGGATGCCTAGAGGAGAGAGGGGGGAGCGTAGCAGGGGAGAGAGGAGGGGAGGCGCATGCGCAGTGAGGGTGTGGTTTCCGCGGGGAGGGATGCCTAGAGGAGAGAGAGGGAAAGAGGAGGTTTTTTATTTTTTTGAAAGGGTTTGCGCATGCGCAGTAAGGGTGGTCACGCCGCACACCACCACCACCGGATTAGGCTTCGCCATAAGATGCTTCGCATCTAACACCTGCCGGCGCGCACACCTCCTCAACCTATCCTCCTCCTCCTCCTCCGCGGACAACGCCGCACGACGCCAACGCCACACAACGCCAACGCCGGATGCCTGACATAGCCCGACTATGAAATGCATTCGCATTTAAAAAATGCCCCCACCTCTCCGAAGGGAATCGTGAGGAAATGCGAATGCATTTCTTGCGCCGACACCGACTTCTGCCATTGCCTTGAGAGGCGCCCAGCCAGCGAACGGTCGAGAGTGAGGCGCGAGCGGACGGGAAAGTGGGGCGCAGGGAGGAGAGAGAGCGAACGGCGAGAGAAGGAGCGGCGAAGCACTGCACCTACCCTCTCCCACACTCTCTCGCACCACATGCTCCGGTTGCTAGGGGCGAGGATAAGAGCGCGCGCCCGCAGCTGTTGCTATGGGAGAGGGAGTGAGAGCGGAGAGATAACCGCACCGCCGCGGACAACGCCGCACAACGCCGGGTGCGTGACATAGCCCGACTAAAAAATGCATTCGCATTTAAAACACGGTTGATCCCTCCTTGACAGGAATCGGTATAACACGAAAGTAAAACGTGTTCTTCCTCACAGAAATAGTTTAATGTTTACTGTACATCGATTAAGAGCCTATACAATGTCTGTTGGTGCTTGACAGCTAAAGCACCGTTTAACATGGATGCATCCACGTTGATGCTTAGTGATACATCTCCCTCCCGACGAATAACGCCCATGATTAATGGTTAAACCTACCCTTGTTGTCATAGGTGCCTGCGGTAGCTGTAGTAGTTAACGGTGAGAGCTGAACCAAAAGCGGCGCGACAGCCAGAAGAGCGTGACTGGTTGAACGCCAAACTTGGGCTAAGGTCGCCTACTCGCGTCATGTTAGAGTTATTGAACGCCACTGCCCGATAAGAGGGAAACGCAATGCGCGTTGTGTCTTCCCTGTTGGCCGACCACGCTTTTTCGCGGGGCGAGCGTAAGTAAGGAACGCGGAGTTACATCCAGGTAAAGCCGGCGCGTTGTAGAGCTATTTTTGGTATGGATGTATGCTATGAGCGGCGCCGACGCTTTGGGTAAGGTAGCCACCTGGCGGTGTTGAGGAGTTGACAACTTCTCCTATTGGAAACGGGCCGAATAGGACGGACGCGTAGAAACGGCGCGTTGAAGGAACTAATCATGAATAGCACGGTCATAATGCATTACTTCACTTGACCCAGAGCACTGTGACAGGACATTGGTAGATATAAAAGGCGTGTTTTTAAAGCCTACGAAGTGTGTGACCATGGCGCAGTGGATCGCGTTCCCGGCATTTGTTCTAGCGAGCCGAGAGGTCGTGGGTTCGACTCCCGTTGTCGGAACTTTTGTCTTCTGATCGTGGCTATTTTTTCGACGTCACTTCCGTGACGGAAATGCATCACTGAAGTCTTGGTGGACCCCGGCATAAAACACTTTCGTGTTAAAAGAAAACAGAAGATAACCAAAGAACGCTTCCCAGCTCCGCGCTTCCTTCAGGCTTGGCACCCCTAGTGCAAAGCTGCCTTAATTTTTTTATTATTTATTTTATCTGAACCATTCTTGATTTTTTGATCACGGACAAGATGATGATTTTTCGCTGACAACCAACGACGCTCACACCAACCTCTACACCTAAGTTTCTGCGAAACGAGCTCTTTAACGCTATTGCGTTAACATAATCAACCATCGGCTGCTATGTTTTCTAAAATCTAACTGCTTCATCCAATGGAGCGCGGAGCGCGTGTTTTGAGAGGGTTGATCCATGCCTAACTGTCTGGTACGTATCGAGGCAAAATCCGTGAAGCTTTAGTCCACAAGCACATTTTTCTGTGTTTGTGTAGATGGAGACGGCCTATGATACTATATGGCGTTTTAGACTGTTGAGAGACCTCTGACACTTTGGCATAGGCAATCGTATGTTAAGTGTGATAGAATATCATTTGTCGCATCGCACATTCCACATTCATGTGGGCAATGTTAGAAATAAAGAAGGACACCGACCATGAAAAGGAATACGAAGAAAGACGTTTTGGCTTCCCCTGACGGGAGCCTTGTTCACAATGAAAAAAATTTTTTTCATTGTGAACAAGGCTCCCCGTCAGGCGAGCGGAAACGTCTTTCTTCGTATTCCTTTTCATGGTAGGTGTCCTTCTCTTATTTCTATCATGTTACTTCCCGACCAGACGGGCTTCCGTCAAAACCTCGACTTCCTAATGTGGGCAATGTTTTGTGATATCCATTTGCCCAATAAACGGGAGTGCCACAGCGTGGTGGACTCAGCTAAACGCGCTTCAATATAAAAATAACACTTTGCCCATGCGCAATTCACGTGAAAATTTTTTATTGAGCATGCGCTGACGATGTAGAGATATGATTATAATTCTTATAATTCTGTTCTCTCGTAATTTGTCAGAGTAAGGTTCAGCTTGGCCTCAACATGGTCTTCGTGAGGGCTGATAAGAATGCGTTATGATTTAACCTGAAAAAGTTTCATCCTGGAATGTAGTGAAATAATCATCCGCGTTTTATCCTCAGTCAGCTTTTACCTTCAAGATTGACGTTTGATCATTGAAAGTAATCTGCCCAGGAGTCCCTTAGCGCATTCTGTTCACGAGGGTTCCTTTGGGATAATACATTGGAGCACTTGCCTCAAGACGTTTGCACGTAAGGGTTCCTGTGAGGTAGCATGGTCTAGATTTGTGTCACGCTTTCAGCACATTTCTCAATGTGTACTACATCCAGATACACTACACATATTTCACAGCGATTTCATGATTTTAGCAGTTATTTATATTACACGCATTTTCATTGCCGAATATTTTAAGCCCCTCTGCGTTTACGCGCGCTTTCCGTTTGCCCACAGCCGTCGATCGTAACATTTCTTACACTTTTATGCGCTCTTTCGCCACAACAAATAAATATGAAAAATTAAAAATAACGATCAGTCTAAAAATCTACGTGGATGCGTGTCTCTCCAAAATTATTTGCGTCAGTCTATCGTCGAATGAAGACAGATAAAGAGCTGCACTGATAATTCGCATTAAGAGTGTTAGAACTGTAGGCTACTCGTCTCTGGTTTGGTTTGTGCGACATGTGAAAGAAACAGCACTATGGCACCCCCCTCGGTGGTGTAGTGGTTATGGTGGTCGACTGCTGAGCCGAAGGTCGCGAGATCGAATCCTGACCGCGGCTGCACATTTTCCATGGAGGCGAAAAGGCTTGAGGTCATTGCACTGACATTTAGGTGCATGTCCAAGGTGGTCGAAGTTTCCGGAGCACTCCACTACAGCATCTCTCATAATCGTATTGTGATTTTGTGACGTTAAACCCCTACAATTGAACAGCACTGTGTCGTCGTTACTTCGTTCTTTTTGCTCTTTATGTATTTTGCAGAAAAAAATATGAGGCAGATCCCACGCATAGTGGTAATCAATTTCATGCGAATCAGTCAATGATTAGCAGCCTATGCTTTATTTTTTCTTTTTTGTATTTTGCTTGCGGCAAAACGTTACGATGTGGATTGGCGATTTTGTGTACATTTAAGTCTTCCTGTGCCCTGCGGGAGACACGCAGTATGTCCCGCAGAACGTCGTGTAATTAATGAGGAAACCGACGACATGCATCGACGCATTGTTATTTGGCCTTCAAACAGCCCCCTGTACGTCTCCTGTCATTTTTGTGGCGAAGAACGATGGTTCTGTACGGTTCTGTATGGACTACCGACCAGTCAACAAGATCGCTTGTAAGAACGTTAGACGCGAATAGACGACGTGATTGACAGCCTGAAAGGCGCAGAATTTTTTTGATCTCTTTATGTACGCTCAGGGTACCGGCAGGTAGCGATGGCTGATAACGCTCGACCTTAGCCTTTGTGAGCCCGATGGCTTATACGCATTCAATGTTGTGAATAAAGGAGGACGAAGGGTTGTGGTGCACGAGAAACAACCACGGGCGCTGGCTCGTTTAGTTGCTCCAATCAGGGTTGTGGTTGGTGGCTACTTTGCGTCAAATTGGCTACTTTCCGAACCTGTCTGGGGACAAAAATTTTAGGTCAGCGCCATGGCTCCTTTCTGGCTACTTTGAACTTCTATTTTGGCGCATTTACTGGCTATTTATTCGTATCATTTGAAGAAAAAAACGAAAAAAAATTCTAAAGAATAACTATTATTTGCAAGCTTTTCTGTCGTGTTGGCCTATGCGCGCACATGTCCTCCCCATGCCAGCGGGCTAGTGCGCATCGAGGTACCCAAACAGCCATCTAAGATAAAATTACGCGTATTTAGAAAGAAAGGCGTGGCTAATAGCACAGTGCTGACGCCAGATTCTCACGCTGAAACAAAGTGCGTGAAAGAGATATCTGCAATAAAATGCAGCTGGGCCGTTCATCTTCGATCAGATATCTCTTGAAGCTGGACTGGTGCGTCCTATTCTAACTTTGTACCAATCTAGGTCTCCGGCTTCAAGAATAAAAGAACTACAACGTTTAATGTTCCCGTGGAGTTGTTGGCCCCAAATTGCTACTGTAAGAACTCCATCTATTGTAGACAAACTGTAGGCAGGCGTACTGAAAGTATAATAACTTATCAATATATTTGCAACTCACCTGCGGCTTGGAGACCAGACCAAACGAGAGAGAAAAACTATTGCGCCCGTTACACTCTGTTTCCGCTTATTCAAAATCACATTATTTACTGTTGAATACTAACAGCTCTATACATAACACAATTTCTTTTCTATTTGCCTATAAATTTTGCGCTAAGATCGAATGACGTGGCTACTTTGGCTACTTTTAGCGTGAGGTATGGCTTCTTTTCAAATCCGCCCAACGACAAGCCTGGTTCCAATGCCTTCTTTTGAAACTAGCCGAAGACAAAGAGAGGAAGTAAGACAGCAGGAACGGAAGAGCACGCGCATCAATAAGCAAATAAAGAAAAAGAATAATCTTGCTTTCGTTCGCATCGAACACAGTTGTGTCTGCGGTTTTCTTGTCTCGTTTCTGCGACATGGTGCCGTGACCACGATAGCGGCTGCACCTCTTCCGCCTGGCCACGGAATACCACGACAAAGGACTGGCCATAGAAGACGGACGACGAGGAGGCCCCAGTGCGAACCGATGCCAGCGAGGCGGCACATCGACAGCTGAGAGCGGCACAGACGCGGAGGACGACACAGCCACGGAAGAAGACTCGCTGCTCAAATCTGTAAGCGACCAGCCGTTTCCTCAATTATCCAAAATGAACAGTGAAGTGACTTAAAAAAAAGAGAAAGACGATAAAAACACCGATAACGCACCTCGTGAGTGATGCAGAAAACAAGCTTCAGGATAATCCAGATCCTACAAAAACATCGCTGCTAGCCAGCGAGATTAAAGGCATAGCAGACATGTTAAGAAAAGTGGATGAGCAGATGGAACACTTTCTAACGAGGGAAACAGCCGAATCCGAGTTTGCGAAGGCAACCGGAGTACGAACTGAAGATAATTAGCGTTCTGTACAACATAAATGCGTACCTTTACCGACAAGAACAGCGTGAGACAGTAAGGGAGCAAGCCACCTCTAATGACAATGCTAGGCAAGCGCCGCAAGCAACGGCAGTAAAGCTACCGAAAGTACAATTAATGAAGTTTCATGGCGACAAGCTGAAGTGGCGAAGATCCTGGCGTGAATTTCAGTCAGCTGTTCAAGTGAGAAGTGACTTAAAAGAGAACAAAAAGTTTACGTACCTTCTGTCATCACTAACCGGGAGAGCGGCAGCCACCGTGGAGGGATTGCAACCTTCGGAGAGCAACTACGGGAAAGCTATCGATTTGCTCAAGCAGCGATACGGAAAAGACGAAGCGCTTGTTGAAATGCACATGAAAGAGCGGACTTACCTAAACAGAGTAGCAAGCAGCAATGATTATGAAGGATTAAGAAGACCGTCAGACAAAGTACACACGGGTGGACTGGAATCCCAGGGCGTGAAGAGCGAGTCACATGCGTCAATGCTACTGCCGGTATTGAAAAGCTCTACGTGGGGAGATGCGCATGGGGTTCCAGCTGAAGTGAAGTGAATAGGACGGTAGATCTTCAACGCAAGATCAGAATGCAGCTAAACATCATGAGGATACCCTGAGCTGTTTGATGGGGTATATAGAAGATCAAGTAGAATGCAGAGATGAATCTGTCGAACGGAAGGAAAGCTACGGCAGTAAATCTGACAGTAGGCAACAGAAAAGAACGGTTAATTTTCAGAGTACAGCCGCAAAGTTTTGCATATTTTGTAAGACTAACGCCCACTATACGGATGACTGTAGGAAAACTATGCCTTATGAAGAGAAAACATGAAGCTAAGAGCCTCAAGTAGATGTTTCCGTTGCACGAGGCCTCGCCGTACCGCCAACATATGCAAGAACACAAGGTGCGAGATATGTGGAAAATTGTATGCAACGTCTATGTGTCAGAGAAAAGTTCAGTAAGGTAGCTTTATGGGAGAGTTGGTTCATAGTAATCGGCAGATGAAACCAACGAAAAAAAAAACACGAGGACAGCGACGTATAAAAACCAGAAAAGAACTTACAACGAAGTGTACAGCCGCCATATCAGGTGTAAATGAAAATCAGGAAGAACTAGAGTCTACCTGCCAATATATGAACATTTCTTCAAGTATTTTTCTGCACATTGCCGTGGCACTAGCAGAAGGTACAAGCCAGTCATGCTAATGTCGGGTTCTGTTAGACATCGGCAGCCAAATAAGATTCATTCTTAAGAGCTTGTCGGAGAAACTTGGTTGTCCGGTCAAAGGAAAAGAAGGACTGACCATAGTCTCTTTCGGAGGAGGACAAGATGAAAAGATTATGAATTCGATTGAAGTTAAACTTACAAGTGCATACAGTATTGAAGAAATTTTATTGGAAGCACTATACGTTGACGTAATATCAAGAGAAAGAATACCATTCCTGCCTGTCTCACTTAAAAAGAAGTATGAAGACGATAGATTCAAGCTGGCTGACGGCTATGTACAAGCACAGACTGCAGGGAAATTGCAATCGTTGTTGGATCAGGCCAGTATTGGCATATAATGACTGGAGGCATCCGAAAACTAGAGAAGCTTGCAGCAACATGGGCCATATTCCGTTGGACATAGCAGGGCAAAGTGAAGTTATCTGCAACATTATTAAAAAAGGTTGACCGTTATGGTACTTCACGTTGAAGTGGATAAATCCGACATAGAGACAGAACTAAGACATTTCTGAGATATCGAAACAATCGGCATAAACTGCACCGAGCAAGATACAAAGACAGAACAGGGTGTAATGGGGTACTTCAACAGGAACTTGAAGTATGAAGAGAAGCGATACTCAGTACGACTTGTATGGAAAGCTAACGTGGAACCTTATAAAAACAAGAGTGTAGGAATGACCAGATTGAAACAACTCACTCGAAGGTTACAAAAGGACAAAAGTATACTACGGCGTTACTACAGTGCTATCAGAGAGTATTTGAATAATGGAGTGGCAGAAATGACCGAAGAACAAGGTGCACCAATGACACACTTCTACTACATGCCGCATCAAGCCGTAATCAGGGAACATCCTCAAATCTAAAAGATAACCATAGTATTTGATTCGTCCTCACCGTCCACAAAAGGGTTACCTTTAAACGATAACCTTGAGACTTGACCGAATCTTAGTTGCGACCTTGTTTACATGCTGATAAACTTCCGACACTCTCGAATTGCAAAGACAGCTGATACTGAGAAGGCTTTCCTACAGATCTGAATACATGAGGAAGACAGAGACGCACTGTGTTTCCTTTGGTGGGACAGAATTCCTAGTGGAAGCGATGCAAAATTTGTGACTGGGAGAATATCAAGAGTAATGATGGGCACTGCTCCGAGTACATTCCTGCTTGCAGCAACAGTGTAACACCGGCTCAGAAAGTTGGACGATACCTTTCCGGAGACGATTAAGCAGCTGAGGAGCGACATCTACGTATACGACGTGATATTGGGAGCTGAATCACCTAAGAAGCTGAAAAAACTTCTCAATCTCCCGCTAAAGAGAACCATGTGTGGATGCGAAGCAGCGGGGGAGATAATTAGCTTGAGCGGGAGGAACGTCGCCGCTCTCGTTTCACGGCAGCGGTCCGGGCGCTCATCGCGGCGATGAACAGGAGAGAGAATGAGGCGCGCGCGCTCCGTCATTTTCATACCGCGGAACTAACGTGGCGCCCCCAGTGGATTATGCAGCTGTCGCACCACCTGTCGTGCGCGCAGCTCCGTAGAAGATTCCTAGAGGAGAGGACGGGAGGGACCGTAGGAGAGGAGAGAGGGGGAGGGGACCTGCATGCCCTCTGGGGTGTGGGACGCGGGAGCCGCTCCGTAAAGTAGAGGATTCCTAGAGGCGAGAGGGGGAAGAGGACGCGCATGCGCTGTGGGGATGTGGGACGCTGGAGCCGCTCCGTAGAGGATTCCTAGAGGAGAGAGGACGCGCATGTGCTGTGGGGATGTGGGGGCGCAGGCGCTGCTCCGTAGAGTAGATGATTCCTAGAGTAGAGAAAGGGGGCGAGCGTAGGAGAGGATAGGGGGAGGAGACGCGCATGCGCTGTGGGGGGTGTGGGACGCGGGGGGCCGCTCCGTAGAGTAGAGGAATCCTAGAGGAGAGAAAGGGGGTGAGCGTAGGAGAGGAGAGAGAGAGGGGGGAAGGGACGCGCATGCACTTTGGTGGTGTGGGACGCGGCACGCGGGAAGGAGGAACGGACTAAGTCCCCTACAAACACATGCAAGCAAGATCAAGAAATGGGGTCAACCTGGGTGACAGACACCACATGCCTAGCCATTGCTAAGCAACCTCTCTGTGCTCTCGGCCATGACTCTGATGACTGTGGTAGTGGTTGACGGCGTTCATATTACTACAGTGTTCTGGTTCGCATAATGGGTGCTTCCCTACTTCATGAAAGTGGCCGGACGCGGGACGCCGGACACGGGACGTGGGAGGGACGGACATAGCCCCGAGCATAAGATGCTTCACATCTAAAACTATACCGGGAGTCAAAAGAGATCTTCCAAGAGGCCTCAATGACTGTAAAAAAATTCCCCATCTCCCGCTAAAGGGAACGATGTGCGGATGCGAAGCAGCGGGGAGATTAGCTTGAGCGGGAGAAACGTGGCCGCTCCCGTTTCGCGGCAGCGGCCCGAGCGCTCATCGCGGCGCTGCACAGGAGAGAGAATGAGGCGCGTGCGCTGCGTCATTTTGACGCCGCGGAACTACCACGGCGCCCCCCAGCGGAGTATGCAGCTGTCGCACCACCTGCTGTGCACGCCGCTCCGTAAGGTAGAGGATTCCTAGAGGGGAGAACGGGGGGCCATAGGACAGGAGAGACAGGGGGAGGGGACGCGCATGCGCTGTAGGGGTGAGGGGACGCGGGCGCCGCTCCGTAGAGTAGAGGATCTCTAGAGGAGAGGAAGGGAGGGAGCATAGGAGAGGAGAGAGCACCTGTCGTGCGCGCTGCTTCATCGAGAAGAGGATTCCTAGGGAGAGAACAGGGCTGACCGTAGGAGAGGAGAGAGAGAGGAGGACGGGACGCAGGAAGGAGGGACGGACAAAGCCTCCGCAAGCACGATAAAGGAATGGAGTCAACCGGACACGAGCGCCGCTCCGTAGGGTAGAGGATTCCTAGAGGAGAGAAAGGGGGAGCGTAGAAAAGGAGAGAAAGAGAAGGAGGGGCGCGCATGAGCTGTGGGGGTGTGGGACGCGGGACGCAGGAAGGAGGGACGGACAAAGCCTCCGCAAGCACATGCAAGCACGATGAAGGAATGGAGTCAAGCGGACGCGAGCGCCGCTCCGTAGAGTAGAGGATTCCTAGAGGAGAGAAAGGGGGGAGCGTAGGAAAGGAGAGAAAGAGAAGGAGGGGCGCGCATGAGCTGTGGGGGGTGTGGGCGCGGGACGCAGGAAGGAGGGACGGACAAAGCCCCCCGCAAGCACATGCAAGCACGATAAAGGAATGGAGTCAACCGGACGCGGGCGCTGCTCTGTAGAGTAGAGGATTCCTAGAGGAGAGAGGGGGTGTGGGACGCTGGGCGCGGGAAGGAGGGGAGGACAAAGCCTCCGCAAGCACATCCAAGAAAGATCAAGGAATGGAGTCAACGTGGGCGACAGACACCACCTGTAGTGCGTGTTATTCTTTGCTTGCACCCACCACATGCCTAGCCATTGCTAAGCAGCGACTGTGTGCTCTCGTCTATGACTCGCGTGACTGTAGTGGTGGTTGACGGTCTCATTCTAATACAGTGTTCGCGTTCGCATAGTGGCTGCTTTCCAACTTCATGAAAGTGACTGGACGCGGGACGCCGGACGCGGGAAGGACGGACACAGCCCCGAGCATAAGATGCTTCGCATCTAAAAAAGTTCCATACGGATAAGCCTCGATTACAACAAACTATAAAGAATGAAGAGGAAAGTGCAAGCATCGGAACTTCCTCCCAAATAAAGGTGCTTGGCATCAGATGGAATTTCAAGGAAGATAGACTGTACCTATCATCGTTTGAAATAAAAGACATCGATGACAGCGGTACACTAACGAAGAGGCAAATGTTACAGCTCGCAGCAAGAATATACGATCCAGTGGGAGTTTTCACTCCATTCACGGTAACATTCAAGCCAGAAATACAAAACACGTCGAGGAAAGAAACGTCTTGGGATGACTTACTCCCAGATGACGAAGCAGGGTTTTGGAGGAAATAGATTCAAGTGATGGAATCTATTCAATAGTTTAGTGTACCAAGATGGCTTGATATAAAACAAGAGGAGGAAACCTATTAACACGGAGCTTCATTTGTTTTCCGATGAAAGCCCCTATGCCGGCGGAACAGCAGCCTACTTGATAAATGACTACTAGAATGAAAAAAGAGGTTGATATACTCATTCCAAAAAAGACGAATAGCGGCAATGAAAGAAATGTCATTGCCACGACTCGAGCTAACGGCTGCGTTGCTCTCTGCACGTCTCTCTGAATACATCAGAAGCGGTTTTGCAAGGAAGCTAAATGAAACAGTATATTGGACGCACTTGACCATTGTTCTTAGTTGGTTACACGGAAAGAAAAAAAAACAAGACATCTTTGTAGAAAATAGGGTGAATGAGATAAAAGAGAAAACGAAGCTGTCAGAGTGGAAATACATTGCAAGTGAAGAAAACCCCGCTGATCCCATGACCAGAGGTGTGAGCGCAATGAGGTTGATACAGTCTGAACTATGGCGGCATGGTCCAAAGTGGCTTTTGACGGAAAACAAGACTACAGAGAAAACCTCGGTCTTCTCTGTAAGAATACGTCGAAAGTAGTGAATGCTATGCGACTAACACATGCCCGCCAATTCCGGCAGTGGTAGACGCGGACAAGTATGGAACCTACATACGATTGCTCGGAGTAACAGTTTGGCTTCTGAGATACATACAGGTTATCAGAAAGAAGAAACGGATTACTGGAGGTCTGAGCTTTCAGGAACTGAAGATTGCAGAGACGACGACAATAAAAAAGAGAGCAACGACAAATACAGGAACATATACTGAGCAAGAGCAATACTACTAAGACAACAAGGATGTTTTTTATGGTAGGGAAGTCTTCGAAGATGATCAAGGGCTGATAAGACTCAAGGCTTGCCTTTCTCAGAGCGGATTAACCTATAACGAAAAACATCCGATTGTGCAACCGAAGTGGACGGCCGGTACAAAGCTGCTAGTACGACATGTTCATCAACTCGCGTTGCATGGAGGAGTAAGCGCGACGCTTTCGCAGCTAAGAAAGTATTGGATAATCCGAGGAAGGCAGTTGGTGAAGAATGTAATGCACGGATGTTTAAAGTGTCAACCATTTGATGCTGAACCGATCCAGCAAGAAACAGCACCCCTTCCTGCTGACAGAGGTAACGAGCGACAACCATTTGAAGTTACTGGTGTGGATTTTGCAGGCCCGATGCTTATAAAAGACTAGGTGAAAGGCACGACAAAACTGTACATCGCAGTATTTGTGTGTGCAACTACAAGAGCTGTACATCTCGAAGTTGTGGACAACTGTAAAACAGAAAAATTCTTATATATATATATATATATATATATATATATATATATATATATATATATATATATATATATATATATATATATATATATATATATATATATATATATATATATATATATATATATATATTCTGAAGATTTACAGCGAGACGAGGCCTATGTCGCACAATAAACAGTGACAAAGCAAGGACGTTCAAGAAGGCCAGCAGAGAAATCAATAGTATGCTCAAAGGATTACAAGAAGTCTCTAACAGAGCTAGCCAAAGAGATCAAATAAAGTGGAAGTATATCGCGGAACAAGCACCTCCTATTAAAGTATAATACGAAGCATGAAATCATCAATGAGGAAGTCATCGGAAAGAGACTGCAAGCCAGGGAAGAGATGGAAACAATCACCACTGAAGTTGAAGTGCTTAATAACAAGCCGTTGAGTTACGTATACAGCGAACCGGATTAGTCGCTACCTATTCTGCCGGCTGACATAATAGGTGGAAAATACAGGCTTCCAGGCAATAACGAAGATGAACACGAAGTCAACATGGAAGAAATCTGGAGAAATTGACGAAATGTCACGACAGACTGGTGGAACAGATGGAACAAAGAATATCTGAAAGAACTGAGGGAGCAAGCTAACGAAAGTAAACAGGAAACGAGAATGAACCGAGGAGATATCGTACTGCTCGGTTCAGGCACTCCTAGATCGCTCTGGAACCTGGCTAAAGTCATGGAAGTTTATTCGGGAGTCGTCTGGAAGATGCGCTCCTGTCTTTTGAAAACCAACGGAAAACTCATTCGGATACCTATACAACATATCTACCAACTTGAAGGTAGTTTCCAATGACGAGAAGTATACTTCATGCGGGCCGGAAGCTATTGAAACTCGCCGAAGACAAAGAGATGAAAGATGACACCGGACACGGAAGAGCGCGCGCATTAAGCAAATAAAGAAAAAGAAGAATCTTGCTTTTGTTCGCATCGAACGCAGTCCTGTCTGTGGTTGTCTCGTCTCGTTTCTGCGACACCTTCGATACAGGCAGACGTCCGGGTCCGGGTCTCTTCGCGTTTATCTACATTCAACGTCATGCCGTCTTGCCTATGTAATGCGCCCGTGACCTTTGAACGCCGGATGAACGCCGTTCTGCACAACTTGAAATTGCCTACGAACTTGTGCTACCTAGGCGACGTCGTCGTTTTTACTCCGGACGCATCTTCAACGCCTGCGGCATGTTTTGCCACGTTTGAGCGGCTCCGGCCGACAACTCATTCTAAAGAGGTGTAGATTTGCAGAACGACAGCTGACAATACTCGCCTACGTTGTGTCCAAGGACGGAATTCTCCACGATCCAGCCAAACTTCAGGCCATGGACGAGTTCTCTAATACTAGGTCCGTCAAAAAGCGATGCAGTTTCGTAGGACTGTGTTCCTTCTCTTGACGCTTCATTCGAAGCTTCGGAACTATCATATCGCGGTTATCGCAGCTTCTCGGAAGTAACGGGCCCCTCAATACGTGGTCGTCACACTTCGACGACGCGTTCTCAAAGCTCCGCCGTTTTTGACGTCTACTCCAATACCAATAACTTGAAGCAGCCCGCAAAAAACGAGGACAACGAAGGAACACTCACAACAGGACTAGAGATGAACTGCCATCTGAATATTTATTGAAAAAGATAGTCATTGAAATTTTTTTTCATTGAATCTTTATTGAAAAATATTTGTAAGAAAGATTCAGTTGGCAGTTCAGCGCTGGTCCTGTTGTGTGTTCCTTCGTTGTCCCCATTTTTTTTTCGCGCCGCTTCAAGTTATTCGCATGATGAACAGACTCGCCCAAACTCACAAGTTATTTCTTCCATGCCACGTCACTACGATCTTACGGCTCCTACAGTGCTATAGTGGTGTTGACGTCGGCGCTGTCCTTGCGCAGCGCAAACCAGCTTTCCCTTAATATGTCGTGGCATATACAAGTCGTACGCTCACTAAAGCTGAGACCAATCGCACCATCACAGACCATCATGCCCTTTGTTGGCTGTAGTCATTAAAGGATCCCTCCAGCCATCTTGCACCTTCGGCTCTTCGCCTTCCTGCAGGGCTACGATATGCGCGTTCTGCACCGCAGTGGAAGGCGACATTCGGGCGCCGATGCCCTCCCATGTCATTTTTTTTTGTGTGTCAGAAATCATGCGCATAAGGCACTGTGCTTATGGACAATGAATAACTTCTGTGCACCATTTATGAAGTACCCAGACACGAAGAAACGGCTCGTGATAGACTTCAAACACCTATGGAGCAAAGCCTGTGAGCTGCACCAGTGCATCCTTCTGAAATGTATACCAGCCCACTGCGGAATACAAGGTCTCCAGGCTGATCACGCTGCCAAAGCTGGACACGACGCCTCGAGAGAAATGATTGACATACGCTATCTTGAGAAAGGACGCGGGGACGTTCGTATCGCGATCGCGCCACGCTTGGCTCTTCCAGTGACCCTTGTAAACAAATGCAAGTCCCGAGTACGGTCCTGTTTGCAAAATTTATCCATCGAGTGACTTCTACATGCCGTGAGACCTTTACAGACGAGAGGAAACAGGCCTGCACCGCATCAGATTAAACGTCGCCTATAAGGACTACTTTAAGAGCAAGGTTAAACTATCTGAAGCATCATTATGCGTTTAACGTAACAGCCTTGAAGACCTGCAACATATTCTGTGTGAATACAGCGATACGCATCTGAGGGACAGTCCGTGAAGGCGGCATTACACATTCAAGGGGACTCGTGGTTAGAACTACGGCATATTTTGTGCCCGTGGCAAAGCGCCACCCCTGCGTTACACGCCAAGAAGGCGCTGTTTACGTTCTTGCGGGCAACAAGCCCTAACGAAACTGTGAAAATAGTGTAATTTATGCGTGAGTGTAAGGGGGGATGTATGTGCTGTTACGTGTTTTTTCAGCATATATATCGTAATCATCACTCCTCACCTAGAGCAGCACGTCAGGCGAATAGACAGCCTAATGTCAGGGAATAGACAGGCTAATATTTGCAGCTTTCTATTCAAATATTTCTCCAACCCTCTCCTTCGCCCGATAAAATTTATCGGAGTTGACTGGACAACAGAGAGTCAGCGACGATGGCGTGAAAGTCGGGGCGTAATGAATTTCGTAATAACGGCACGGATTTGAGCGAGTGCAAGCTATATGCACGCAGAACCTTGAATTCAAAAAAGAGAAGATATTGCGCAATGGGAGGTGTCAGAGTCGCTTACCGTTATTACGAAACTATGAGAAAAGCCATGAGTGTCTATCTAGACATATCCTGGAAGTCATTTCATGCCTTTCTCGAGCGAATCAAGGAAGCCAAAGAAAGCGGAGGCTGTCGACCTTACGAACCGCTTTCTCGCCACAGCAGTTGTGCTTTTGGTATAGCGAGCGCATAATTTAGCAATAAGCACAAAATTGTTTGTCTCTTTAGTGTCACCTTAAGGCGGCGGTATAACTTCAGCGGCACACACTTCGGAATTGAGATACTGTTAGCGCGCGTAATCTCCTTTACAGATGTCATGCATTGGTGTACGATGAATCTCATCAGCGAGCAAATATGCCTTATTTTTTGAATGAATGCTAGTAGAATCGAGAAGGACTATTTGCTTTTTAATTTAAAAAAAATATTAAGAGTAAGAAATATTTGGAGCTGTTACTGCAGTTCTTAATCCTGCGCTAAATGCAGCTCCACTACTGTGAAGCCTGAGGAAGTGCGTGGCAAAGGCACCCAGCGATTCCCGTTCGTAGAGTTCCCACTGCTCTGTTTACAAGCTGTCCTAAATATAAATATTTGAGATAAGCATGTAGGGTTTCCCCGGCACAAGTAGAATATTGTTAGTAAGATTCGCGAACTCGGTGTGCGAGATGTGCATCACTTTTTCGCTGCGCGTTATCAAGTTCCTGCTTCTCACAGCCTGGAGAAGCGCCGGTGGGAAGAGCAATCGCGTACTTTGCGAGGCAATGTCACCTTCTCTAGCGCGCTGCGGGTGTCAAGCGCATGTTTCCGGAAGGTTTTAACAATTTTAAGATAATGATTATAGGTAATTGTTGGTGATTCTATTTAATTATATTATCTTGCACTTCGTTTATTTGAGCTCGGTTTTTTGCATTGCTACCCTTTTTAACACGAAAGTGTTTTATGCCGCGGTCCACCAAGATTTGAGTGACGTATTTCCGTCACGGAAATGACGTCGAAAAAAATACGCATGATCAGAACACAAAGAAAAAAAAGTTCCGTCAGCGGGAGTCGAACCTACGACCTCTTGGTCCGCGACAACAGATGCCGGGCACGCTATCCACTGCGCCACGGTCACATACTCTGTAGGCGTTAAAAAAAGCCTTTTATATGTACCATAGAGTTTCTTAAAATTAACTAGAGGGGACTCTGGCGCTGCGATCGTTCAGCCACCATGGGAATGATGGGTAGTACACGGATTTGCCTAATCTTCGTGCTTCCGGTTTCGAACGCACTTGTGGCTTTGTTTATTGTTGCGTTTTCGTTCTGTTTTGGATAAAAGAATGAAGCGTCGTGAACTTCGTGAGCGTGTTTGAATTCGTGAGCCTAAAAAGGTAACGGTGGTGAAGCGTAACTGCAAAACATTTGCTGAACTTCGTATTGCGGCAAAGCGAATTCAAGCCACACGCAGCCAAAAGAACGAAGACTAGGCTAGACTAGGCAAATTTGTGAACTACCCATGATTCCCATGCTGGCTGAAGCGCCCTGTGTTGCAGCCCCCGTAGACACTAGCGCCAGAGTTCCCTCTAGTGTATTTTAGGAAGCTCTGTGATATCTACCACTGTCCTCTCACAGTGCTCTTGCTCAAGTGAACTAATGCGTTATAACCGTGAGGTGCACGATTAGTTCCTTCAAGGCGTCGTTTCTACGCGTCCATCCCATTCGGCGCGTTTCTAATAGCAAAAGTGCAATTTTGGCAACGCATTAACACACAGCCAGGTGGCGACCTTACCCCTAGCATCGGCCTCGATCAGAGCATCCGTCCATACCAAAAATTGCTCTGCAACGCGCGAACGCATTGCGTAGCCGTAGCTCCGCGTTCCCAACTTAAGATCGCCCCGCGATAAACCGCAGCCGGCAGACGAGGAAGACTCGACGCGCGTTGCGTTTACATCTGGTCGGGCAGCGTCGTTCAGTAACTATAACATGCCGCGTGTAGGCAAAGCCACCTAGAAAAAATATCAAGGCCTCCAAATCACCTCCTCGTCAACGACAGTGAGATGACGGCGGCGGATGGGGGGGAGGGGGGGGACGCAGGCAAAACGACGCGTGCTGCGTCGTGTGCAAAATATCTTTCTGGATGATTGCAACGCAACAAACACGCGCCGCCTCTTGAAAAAATTTACACCATCTTCCCAAAGGGAACCTTGATGGGATGCGAAGCAGCAGCGTTGCGCATGGGAGAGGTGGAGAGGGTGAAGCGAGAGAGAGGTGACACGTACAGACATGTTTGAACGCGTACGTTAGGCGTGCGTCAGGCGGCAGCTGCGGGCGCTGCTGCGAACGCGTGGCAGGCGAGGGAGAGAGTGACGTCAGCGCGCACTGCGAGGGGAGCGTGACGTCAACGCGCAGCTGCGGCGTGACCTACTTGGCACCGCTCCAACACCTGCGGCGAGGGGGAGCGCGTTGCGGCGCGTTCGTACGGACGCACGGAGGGACAGCGTTACATAGGCTAGTCAAAGAGCTGCTTCGCATCTAAAGAAGAACACCGCCCAAGCACTCCGTACAAATGGTTAACCAGCGAAGCTGAAATGTGCGGCCCCGGTGTTTAGCAGTGGGTTCAACCCGTCGCTGCACTGAAGCCTTCCACAATTATCGTTGCCAGGTTGTGGTCGAACCACAGGCGGTCGCAGATGTCGCAACCGAAGCCAAAGTGCCGCTGGAGAAGCTCTCGCCCAAAGCGGGCGTACGCCCCGGCGAACGCGCTCCCGCAATAATCAAGTCGACGCTGACGCTGTTCTGCCCAACGTTTTTGAACCATTCAGTTTCGCACCCTGAAGAACAGTCGTCTGAAGCAAACTGCAGTTCCGAGCTTCTTTCCCAACTGCACTGCCTATTGATCACGTCCGCAACCATGCGTTCGGGAAGAACCGGATGTTAAAAGAGCGCGCTTGGAAGCCGCTTCTTTGCACGAAACAATGCTTTCGCAGCAAACGCAAGCAGAAGAAGAAACCAAAAATAAGCTGAATAGCTTTGCGGACTTGCTCAACGCCTTGCCAATATTTCGTTTTCGACTTGGCTCTCCCTTCTGCTCCTACCATCTGCACTTCGTTATTGTCTACTGCCCTACGCGTTGAAGTATTTTTTGGTGAAACGGTTGTGAGAAATTGTGGTGATGTGCTAGTCCCTGAAAAGCTGTGTGACTTACGAGATTTGAAGAGGGTGTTAGAGATCATCGAACAGACTCACAAGGATATTAGTGCTGCGCCTTCTGAAAAAGCCCGTCATCTTCTGAGATTGTGTCGACGTTACTAGAGGAAGTAAGTGTCGAACATTCTGCATGTGAGTTGCGAGAATGGCATTCGGAGGTGCTGAAATTCTTAGAGTGAAGTGGATCTCGTTTTATTTAATGCTGGCCGTTATCCCCCAGATTTATTGTTTTTTTCTAGCCTTTTGTTCACCATTTCCCCCCATGCATAGAGATTCTTCAGAAATTCGATGAAGCTTCAGATGCCGCTCATTCTTTCTTTTATTCATGATGCTCTGTTTTGTGGAAGATATTTGTATGCTTGCGCTGACAGAACCCTTGTAAAAATTGTGTGCCGTAGCTAGGCTTCACTTGTGTACAACATCAACATATAAACGATGCATTTTGTCCATTATAAATACCAGCGCTCAAGCGCATCATGATCGTTGTTTATGATGGGAGCTCTCCATGTTACCGCATTTCATCATTGCATATGTTAATTTAGGACTGAGGGGAGGCATTGAGTTTTTGGCGGGGTTTTCGCCATTATCTTAGCATTTTATGAAGACCAAAATGACCTGCAAACACGGCGGGTGGAAATAACAAAAAAGGTAAGAAATATTACAAGAAGACTGGAGCTTGTTCTGTGGGAATCATTTGTGCTTGACGCTAATATCATAATATGTACACCAATAAAATGAACCTTCATATTCCTGTGTCTATAGACCCTGTTTTACAGAATGCAAAAGTCAACATGATCAATGAAAATACACGCTTTAAAGTGCTTCTTGAAGAATGGAGTTTTGATCATTTGTCATTAAAGTATACTTAGAGTCTTCAATATGCTGTTTTGCTCTTTCGTAGTCACTTGAGTCTGCGACTGCAGTGACTTATACAGTTTGCTTTCAGTAACCTCTGTCAGGCATCCACGTGCACAAGGACAATAGGAGAAGTGATGTTACGATACACACAAAAACAATAGAGAATGATGCTTGTTATGATGGTGTTGACTGCGGTGAACCGGCGCGCGCGAGGTACTAATTTTTTGCGTTAGTTATACGTGCCTTCCTTTGGGACCTAAGCATATTTCAGTGCTACTTGAAGGACATAACTAATTTTCCGAAGCCACAGCGACGCGCAAAGGGACTGCCTGCAAGCGCAACGAGCCTAGACGCGTCGAAACCAACGGTCCGGCCCATCTCACTAGCGTGACGTGACACCGGCGTTCGGAGGCGGCGACTTTGAGCGTATCTATCTATCTATCTATCTATCTATCTATCTATCTATCTATCTATCTATCTATCTATCTATCTATCTATCTATCTATCTAGCCGCCCACGACTTAGCGCTCTCCTGGCCGTATCGTTAATGGGATTTATACCAAAATTGGTATGGCATACCATGACTGTATGTCGAACATGATTGACTGGTCATATCATGAAAATCATGACTAACTTGTCCTGAAAGGTGTGATTTACACGCCATGGCCAAAGTGCTCCTGAGGAAATCATGCATGGCATGTCATGGAAATGTCAAAATGGAAATCATGCATGGCATGTCATGTGCAACATGACTTGCATGCCACGCTCATGACATTCTCGTGGCCGTTTCGCTAGCTTGATATGCACCAAATTTTTAAGGCGAAAGCCTTTGATGTCTCATGCTCACGTCCGTCCGTCCGTTCGTCCGTCCCTCCGGCCGTGCCCTGGCACGGTGCCAGGTGGCCGCCGGGGCACGCAAACAGACGCCGGCCGCGTTGGACTCTACAGCGCTCGCGCTTTGCTTGCGTAGCGTCGCTGTGCCCATCATGTCTAACCATGCAAGCACGGAGACGCGCGCATCGCGTTCGATTCTGACCGACCCCGTCTGCCCCGTCTCAATGGGCACAGGCGTTCGAGGAACACAGTTTGGAATTTAGAAAGTGTCCGTAAATTTAAGCGTTGGAACGCGGATGGCGTCTGCACGGTGCGCAAAGCGCGAGAATACGAACGCATGCGAAACGGAGGCAGATTAGTCTCGCGTCTCGCTGCTATTCGAGGTAAAGATTCCTCCTCTAGCGTTCGTGGAGAATGGACGTGTTTTACGGAGCTCCTGTGTTGGCGGGAGACGCCGCGGTGTCTCGTGCAACGCTCCCCCGTTTCTTCGCCTCAGTCATGCGTATTAAGGCGAAAGCATTTAATGTCTCATGCTCACGTCCGTCCGGTGTCCGTCCGTCCGGTGTCCGTCCGGCGTCCGTCCGTCCGTCCGTCCGGCGGTAGTGCTGGTGGTGTGCGTCCTCACCACCCTTACTGCACATGCGTAAACCCTCCCCACGCACCTCCTCTGCTGTGCTTCCCCCTCTCTTTCCTCTAGGTATCCCTCCCGCCCGCGGCGTTTACACACCCATTGCGCATGCGCGTCCCCTCCCCCTCTCTCCTCTAGGCATCCCTCCCCGCGGCGCTAACACCCCCCATTGCGCATGCGCGTCCCCTGCCCCTCCCTCTCCTACGCTTCCCCCTCTCTCTCCTCTAGGCATCCCCTCCCCGCGGCGTCTACACCCTCACTGCGCATGCGCGTCCCCTCCCCCCATCTCTCTCCTCTAGGCATCCCCCCCGCGGCAACCACACCCCCAATGGGCATGCGCGTCCCCCTCCCCCCTCTCTCCTCTCCTACGCTCCCCCTCTCTCGCCACGCAACGCCGACGCAGGCAGCGTCTGCTAGCGAGTTTCTTGGTTGAAAAAACCGACTGCTCGCGCTTCACAACCGTTCACTGGCCACCCCGTATATATGGCAATGGATCTTGACCTGCAAGGTGGTGCCGGTGGGAGATTTCTCCTGTGCGTTGCCCAACGATGAAAAATTCGCAGCGTGCGCGTTAACTAAAAGCGAACTGCGGGTCTCTGTGTCCAGTCCGAGTCTTCTGTCTCTCATTGCCCAGCAGCGATTGGGATGTTCCAGTAGGAAACAACCGTCCATCACTGCGTGCTTTGCGCCCCCCAGGTTTCTCTCCTGTGCAACGCTGCGATGAGCGCCAGCGTCAACGCCGCCGCCAGTGTAAGCGTTAGCGCCCGCTGCTTCGCATCTACACATGGTTCCCTTTAGCGGTGGATGGTGTAATCTTTAAGGCGAAAGTCTTTAATGTCTCATGCTCACGTCCGTCCGGTGTCCGTCCGACCTTCGTCTGGCGTCCGTGAGTTCGTCTGTCTGTCTGTCTGTCTGTCTGTCTGTCTGTCTGTTCGTCCGTCCGTCCGTCCGTCCGTCCATCCATCCCTCTGTCCGTCCGTCCGTTCATCCGTCCATGTCCGTCCGTCCGTCCATCCGAGCTCTGGCACTGAGCCAGGTGGCCGCCGGGATGCGCAGACGGACGCCGGTCGCGTCGGACTCTATAGCGCTCGCGCTTTGCTTGCGTAGCGTCGCTGGGACCAGAGTTTTCAATGATTCTGACCGACGCCGTCTCAATGGACCCAGTCGTTCACGGAATACACTTTCCAATTTACAAAGGGTCCGTCAACTTAAGAGCTGGAACGCGGATGGCGTTTGCACGATGCGCAAAGCGCGAGAAAATACTAACGCATGCGAAAGGAGGAAGATCAGTCTCGCGTCTCGCTGCGATTCGCGGTAAAAAATTAAAGAAGAAAACACGCACCCATTAGGTTTGTGTCTTATGCCACTGAGAGTGTAAAAGAAAAAAGACATGGCATAATCAGTGGAATGGCCACACGCTTTCGCCGAACACACTTTGGAATGTACAAAGTGTCCTTCAATTTTTTTTTCGACTGTGAGAGTTTTCGCTTGTTCGGTGGCCCCTTTTAACTTAGCAAGTGGCCGTGAACACGTAGACACCAAGCTCGTCGCAGTGAGTTGATCGTTCGTCGCACTGTGGGAGTCCGAAGCTCTGAGGCGGCCCACACACGGCTGCTTCTGCCGCAGCCACAGCTGCCTCGGCGTGGTTTCCCCATCATTAACTACGGGACCCAAGCAGCCATGAGTGCAAAGGGCTCTCGGCCAATGCACCGCTCTGTTTCGATGGAGCATTTATCTACCGTGAAGCCGTTTTCCATTGACAAAGAGCGCGCGGCAGCAACGCTGACAGCCGAGATTCTCACACGGGGTGGACATGTAATCCCGCTGTCAGCAGTTCTCCCTCCAAACAACAAAAGGACATTCTGACTGGGGAAAGAATGGAGGAAGATGCCGCCTTTAACTTTCACGATGACCAAACCGATGACGACGACGCAGGTGGCTGTTGGAAGACAGTTATGAACAAGCGACGCGCCCGCAAAATGAACGCCCACAAGAAGACGGAACCATCGGAGAACATTCCGGGCGTCTCTCAGCGCAACGTAGGCAAGCGCAGTGGGCTTCAGCACCTGCCTTGACTTCCCTTACACGACGAAAAAAATCATCCTGCGCCCACATGGCAGACTTTGCCTGGATAAGTGGCCGTGCCCTGAACTTGCCGGCGCTCTCTGGAGTGCTGCTCGCTTGACCACGAAAGACCGCCAGGACATTATATTCCGACTGCGACCTCAGCAAAACCTAGCGATCATCAGCACGCCCCAGTCGCATGTGGCCGACGCGTTATGCAAAGTGCGGGAGCTGAGACTTGGTGAGCAAGTTTATCCCATTACAACGTACTCTGCAGCCCTAGACAACTCCTGCAAGGGTATTGTTCCTGGCATAGTGCCCGGTACGTCGTCTTCCACGCTGGTAGATGAACTTGTGGCTCCTGAAACCCAGATACTTCAAGCGCGCATGGTGGGTCAGACCAACATTGCGTTGGTCACTTTCGAAGGGTTAAAGGTACCTCGCTAGGTGCGCCTCTACGGTGCAGAACTGCGTTGTTACCCCCATCGCCCCCCGCCAACTGGTTTGTAGGATATGCCACAAGCTCGGCCATCGGGATGACCATTGCTCTGCACCACACGGGGTCATATGCCCGACGTGCGGCACCGATAACTCCACCCCATTGATCCGTGTACTCCAGACTGCAAATCGTGTGATGGAGCCCACCCTACAACAGATCCAAACTGTCCTCGACGGGAGAGGCAGGCTGTCAACTAAGTATGGGTGCGAAAAGCCCTCAAGAAGGAGCTGCGCGAACTCCAACCCTCCATTGACCCTACTGTTTCAAACAAGCCAGCTGAGACCTGACACTCCCGCCCCCGACAAAGCAGAAAGAACCATTACGATCGAAGATCCGTTCGAGATCGCGTGGCAAGTCCCGGACCCGCTCCATGTCCAAGACCCGCTCCGAGTCCCAAACCCACTCCAAGTCCCGGACCCGCTCCATGTCCAAGACCCGCTCCGAGTCCCAAACCCACTCCAACTCCCGGACACGCTCCAAGTCCAGGACCCGCTCCTGCGAGGAATCAAGGCACCTACCAGAGAAGCGCGCTCCTTCCCCATCTCTGCAACAACCCTACAAGAAGACTTTGCAGAGCAAAGTCCATGGCAAGGAGGTCCACGCCCCCCTTTGAGAAGCAACGGGCCCCGGAGCAGCACACAACCAAGGCGGTGGCACCTCGGGAGGTAGGTGCGGTGATTCAGTTTCGGTTTGGCCGTCTTCGAATAAAAAGAGCGGGGTGAAGAAAGAGGAAGACGAAGGGGGGCGGGCGGCCATCGCCACGTTCAATCGGCTGGTTGGGGGCTGCGATCCCCGTGTGCTAGGCCAGTCGCGCTATGCGAGTGCCACAAGCCCCGCAACGACGACGCAACGGTCCCACAATGCCGCCGGGCCCCAAGGAGAAGTAGCCATCACGAGCACCTGCGACGCGCCCTCTTGCAAGACCGAGACAAGCAGGTCATCATGCTGCCCGGCGCCCGTGTTCGCCGCAACGGCATGATTGTCGACGTCTCCAGGACTTCGCTGCTTCCAAGTCCTACTCGACCAAGTCATCATGCTGCCCGGCGCCTGTGTTCGTCGCAACGGCTTGAGTGAGTGGTCGTCGACTTGGGCATTGGGTGACGAGCGTGCGGTGCCGTGTACTTCCGTGGATCAATGTGCTTGGTTATTTCACCATGGCTGAAACGTTATCGTCGTCAGAAGTGTTAAGCTTACGTGTTTTGTGTCAATTGTCCATGTGTGTAAATCGTGCTCCGTCTGAAATTATAAAGTAATTTTCTACGTCTACTGTCTTGGCTCTGCACGTCTGAGTTCCTGGGCCCACGAATCACCACAGTAGGTTGGGTAGAGGGTCCCCCACAGCTTACTCCACCCCCCCCCCCCCCCCCAATCACTCTCCAACTCCTCTCCTCATACCACTACATCGTCGACCCCTGATCCGCTAGCGGAAATAGCACGTCTGCGTCGTGACATGGAGGAGCGTTGCGAACACCTGCAAAAGCAGATGGACGCATTGGTGGCAGACATGGGCGCAGGTATGCAGGCTGCACTGGATAGGATAGAACGGCGAATGGAAACCTTTCAAATAGAGATTATGGAGCAAGTCCAGTCGTGTATCGAACGTACGCTCTCACGTAACGCCGCCATGCAAAGTACCGCGATGAACAACCACAGCGCAAATATGCCACTCGACCAAACCTGTCGTCCGTCAACCTCGAACGCAAGTACAAGGCGCCCCCCACCCCTACACACGCCCTTCTGTTTCCTCCCGCGATGAAGATGGCGCCGCATGACGCACCGCAGCTAGTGGTGTGGCAGTGGAATTGCAGGATATTCCGCCAGAAGCGGAGTTCTCTGCAACAGTACGTAGCCACATCCACACACCCTCCCGATGTAATCCTCCTACAGGAACCAAATTGCACGTCTTCCTTATCCGGCTACAACACGCTTTTGGGCGCCTCTCCTCTTGTGGGAGCCCTAGTTGCGAAACATGTCATGTCTCGCGTGTATGCCACTAGTAGTGACATCCCCTCACGAAATTATCGAAATAATTACGCAGGGCTCACACAGCACAAGCCTGTTCATACTCAATGTGTACAGCTCCCCCCGTTCGCGTACGCACTGCTTTCATCGCCTCCTAACGGAATTTGGGAATTTTGGACGGGTTTGTGTGGTGTGCGGGGATTTTAACGCCCCGCATCCAGTTTGGGGTTACGTCAAATCGCAGGCCAAGGGGACACGCTTATGGAACGACATTTCTAACATGAGGTACACCCTGCTGACTGACCCAGAGCGCCCCACTCGAATAGGCAACAGTATATCGCGTGACACCTGCCCTGACCTCACCTTCGTGCGCAATACCGGCCCAGTCGTAGCGCATGGTCCTTTAGGGGAACACCTTGGTAGTGACCACTATATTGTGGCAACCATCCTACCACTGCATGGTGTGCGCAGGCCCGAGCGGAAGTTACGCATTACGGACTGGCTAAAATTCAGGGAACGTCGCCGGGAACTACCTGAGGGGCAAGGGTATGAGCTATGGCTTGACTCTGTCACTGAAGATCTAGAGGCCACCACGCGCACACTGAGTACCACAACCGAGACGCCGGACATTGACCCACATTTACTTCATCTTTGGGACGCGCGGAGGGGACTCACACGGCGATGGAAACGCCAACGTCTCAATCGTAAACTTCGGAAAAGAATAGACCAAATTACACGGGAATCTCAAGAATATGCAGAGACCCTCACCAGAAATAACTGGCGAGGATTCTGCAACCGGCTTTCAGGAACCTTAGGCACAGTAAAAACTTGGTCGATTCTTCGATCGCTCACAGACCCCACCACCACGAAGACGAAGACATTTCAGCAGCTACACATCCTAATGCACGAGTATCGAGACGACCCCTCGAAACTACTCAAAGAACTAGAAAACACTTCATACCGACAGGCCCGACACCGCGCTACCTCGACTATCCCTATGTAGGCGAGACGAATGAATTGTTAGATGCAGATATCACGGTTGATGAGGGACACGTAGTTTTACAAGATCTACGCCGTAACATAGCACCGGGAGCAGACCACATTCGGTACGCCACACTCCGCAACCTAAGTGATGCGGATATCACCCACCTAACCAGTATCTTCAATGAATGCTGGCGCCATGGTACGCTTCCCCAAGCATGGCGACACGCCGAAATTTCAATGATTCCTAAGCCGGGCAGACCTGTCCAGGTAGAAAACTTGCGTCCAATCTCCCTAACCGCCTGTATTGGCAAGCTCATGGAGCACGTACTCTTACGGCGCCTGCAGCCCTTCTTAGAACAGCAATCTTTGTTCGCGCACTCTCAATTCGGATACCGGGCTCATCTGTCAGCCAAAGATGTGTTGTTACAACTACGGCAGGAAGTCCTAGGGCCTCCGTCTCGCGCCCAAACGAGAGCCCTCATTGCTTTAGACCCCAAGGGGGCATTCGATAATGTCCTTTGCAACCTTGCGGAATCGCACTGTGGAGCTCGAATGTATAACTGCATCCGCTCATTTCTTCGTGATCGCACTGTCACTGTGGGAATGGGACCACATCGGTCGGGCACGATCCGCCTTACAGGACGTGGGACACCACAGGGCTCAGTTCTTTCACCTACATTATTTAATATCGCGCTTGCAAGGCTCCCCCCGCTACTCGACCAGATCCCCGATGTCGCCCACGCTATTTATGCGGATGACATCACTATATCGTCGACACGGGGTTCTGACGGAGACATCCAGGACCGACTGCAGCAAGCGATTGACGCTGTCACTGAGTACGCTAAAAAAGGAGGCTTGAGATGCGCTCCGCAAAAATCAGAGCTTATAGTCCTTCGCCCCCGCAGCACTACCCCTCCTCCCCCCTATCATCGTGCATGTGGATGGCATACCCATACCACGAGTCCATCGTGCCCGCATTGTTGGACCACACGTTCAAGCGGATGGCAAAGCTAACTACACCGCTGGCCTTTTATCCCGACAAATTGACCAAATTCTGTCAATGATCCGCCGGGTCTCAAACAGGCGTTCCGGGCTTCCAGAAGGAGACCTGCTGCGCTTGGGGGAGGCCTGCGTAATCAGCCGGCTGACATATCACCTGCCCTTCCAGTGGCTGACCCAATCGCAACAACTGCGAATAGATGCAATGATTCGGAAAGCTACTAAGCTGGCCCACGGCCTTCCGACCTACATTCCCACGCGTCGTCTTCTTAATTTGGGGACACACAACACGCTCGCCGAGCTGCTAGAGGCGGACTGGGTCAGTCAGCGCCAACGCCTCCTACTCACCCCTACTGGCCACCATCTCCTCTCACGGCTAGGATATTCCGTCACACCGCTGCATTAGCGCCTGCGATACGGAAAATGCTAAGTATTCATCCCTTACCACGTAACATGCACCCCGTACATGACAAGGGATGGTGAAAATCCCGAGTACGATACTTCAGCCGCATGCTTGAAGACATCGAAGAATCGCATACTCTATACACGGACACCGCACGCACTAACGAGGGTTATACATCGGTAGTGTTGGATGGCACCGACTCCCTGCAGGACTGTGCTACTATGCGTGGGACGAGTGCCACTTATGGTGAAATTCTTGGCGTTGCTTTTGCGATTCGACACGCCATCCGTGTTCGAGGGGAGGTGTATATATTGACAGACTCGTAACAGGCATGTCGGGCATTTCTGTTAGGGCATGGCGTCCCAAGAGCGGCACACCAAATTATCAACCAGATTCCGCACACTGAATTAAGCGCTACTTTTCGTATCCACTTACTCTGGACTCCTGGTCATGCCTCTCTGCCGGGCAATGAACGAGCACACGCTGTCGCCCACGAAATTCCCCTCCGGGCGGCCCGGCATGGAGAGGCGGCGAGTTCAGGGTGGGGGGGGATCCTCTTCTAACTTACAAAGACATTCTTCGTTACTATACGCACGACCGTCGCACTTACAGCGCGCCACCGCCATCTTTCTCGCGAGAGGAGGCAGTAGCGTTGGGCCAGCTGCAGACCAACACGTTCCCAAATCTTGCAACTTTAAGTAAATTCTTCCCACATTGCTATGCAGACCGTTGCCCCGGCTGCGGTAACTCGCCGACGACCTTCCATGTCACAATTGAGTGCACTGCAAGTATCTTCCCCCCCTTACCAGTCTTCCTTCGCCCTTTACGTAACGAGGAGCTGTGGGATGATACTCTCCGCGACGGACCTCCCGAGGTTTTCCGAGCCGTAATACAGCGGGCCCGACTCGTCGCTGGAGTCATCTTAGGGAGCCCGGACTAGGGGTTCCTCCCACGCGTTCCTTCGCCATTCAAACATCAATAAAGACGTTTTATTCTCTCTCGAGGTAAAAAATTAGCAGTTGCTTAGCTCGGCTGTGCCAGGATATACGTAGCGTTAACTACGGATGGACCGATGGACGGACAGATGGACGGACGCACAGACGGACAGAGAGATGGACGGACAGATGAACGGACGGATGGACGGATGGAGAGAGGGACAGATAGACGGATGCACGGACGGACGGACAGACAGACGGACGGAGAAACGAGCGGGTTCATGCGTGTCAAGCGCCAGCCCACTAGTGACAGTCACTCCAGGAGCTTCCAGGTCTTCTCCGGTGCGCCAGCTGTGCGCCTAGTGACGTCACTGCTCCTCGGGCACGCGCAGCACGGCTCCCGATAAGCCACACAAAACTGCTCAACCTCGGCCAGTGTAGCTTACGCTACAAAAATAAAAAGAGAAAACACGCACACATTCCGTTTGTGTGCCATCACACTGCGAGTGTAAAAAAAAAACACATGACATAGTCAATCGAATGGCCACAAGTTTTCGCCGAACACACTTTGCAATGTACGAAGTATTCTTTTGAGCGACGTCATTGTGTGACGAGCACAAATGACAAGTGGTAATATGGAAATCATGACATGTCATGTGTAACATGACTTGCATGCCACGCCCATGGCACGCTCGCGGTCATTTCGCTAGCTTGATATACACCAAATTTGGTATTGAGTGACGAGATTGTATGTCGAGCATAAATGACAAGTGGTAATATGGAATTCATGACATGTCATGTGCAACATGACTTGCATGCCACGCTCATGGCACACTCGTGGCCGTTTCCCTAGCTTGATATACATCAAATTTGGTATTGCGTGACCTGACTGAATAGCGAACATAAGTGGCAGGTGGTAACTTCCAAATCTTGGCATGCATGTCATCTACAATGCCATTTACATGCCACGCTCATGGTGCGCTTGCGTCCAATTCACTAGCTTTATATACACCAAAATTGGTATTGCGTGACGTGACTGTATGACTAACATAAATGACAGGGCCCTAACATCTAAATCATGATATGCATATTATGTACATCATGGCTTGCTCCTTGCTGGCTGCTTCGCCATAAGATGCTTCCCATCTAAAAAGCAGTTTGGAATAAAACATCTGCCAAATCCTGAATGTGTTTCAATCAAACTGACCCACATTTATTAAACGAGCGCTGCGTCAACAATCATTACCAAAACAGCACACAGTATCTTCAAATCTGTTTAATTTGTGTCCTAGTCGCTTTTCTATCGTGTTTACGTTCCAGAACTAGTTTTTCTAGGGCGATCTGGCACTTACTGATAGACATGATGTGGGGCAGAAGTCGAATATAAAGAGTAAGAAGCCGACTTTCGTACCTATTTTGCTTCTTACTGTTTCTTTTCGAGTTTAGAGCTACAGTATAATGTCCTCCTTTCCCTCCAGGACGGTATATGTGAAATCGAATACAAATGAAATGAAGATACTGAACACCGATCTATTCGTTGAAGAAGTGATCCGAAACGGCCCGGCATAAAACCAGCTCAAAAGAAGAGTGGAGCACTTTTCAAGGGCTTGAATATATGTCAAGAACAAATTAAAAAAAAATGAAAAAAAGAAAACGCCACCGACAATCCAGAATAGTGCGCCTTTTGCCAGCAAGGACCACTCGCTTTCAAGTCGACTTATTGCCATTACGTCCATGCGACGAAGAACGGCGCCGACGGAAGCACAAGGACGGTGTTAATTGTATCGTAAAATATTGCTATACCGTTCATTCGCTGCGTCTTAGACTTTTTTTACGAGCTAATTAAGCCCAAATGAAATAAAAGTTCCAATCTACAAGAGCCAAATCCACATTTTACTCCTGAATACTGACGATAGTGGGCTATATAGATTTTAGCCGTAATATAGATTTGAGGTATTTAGCGGATAGGAACACACTGGCAAAAAATTGTTGGAGCAGGCTCGACCATATTGTCAGTAGCAAAAAAATGCGTTTTTCTAAATTTCAGTTGAAGTGCACTTGGCTCTTTTAGGGGCGAAGCTCCTTATGGCGAGACCTGGCCGGTTGTTGAGCGGCGTCGGTCGTCGATCGTCGATCATCTCCTGTACCCCGTAGTGTTCCCTTATCGTACAATAGAGGGCGCTGTCCCATAGAGATGCATGCAAACTGCAGTTGGGTGACGATATACTAGATGGCGCTGTACGCATTTCATTTCTAGTCTCGTTTCCGAGAGGGCGCTGTTCCATAGACATGCGTACAATATGGCGGTTGGGTGAAGGTATGCTAGATGGCGTTGGCGGCGCAGCTGCTCCGATTGGCTGCTGCGCAGGCTGCGCGGGGTTGCGCCGGGCGGCGAGCGCCCGCTATTTCTCATTCCCCGGATCGTCGCCGTACGAGTGCGCTTGCCGGATCGCGCTACTTGGCGGACCATGGACGACGAGGAGCGCCGGGTGCGGAAGGCCGCGCCGCTGCGGCTCGTGCTCGTCGGCAGGATCCCGAGGTGCGAGCTCGAGAGGCCGCCGCGACGCGAGCGCGGCGCCAGGCGGATCTCGAGGCGGTGCGCGCCCGCGAAGCCGCCGCCAAGCGCGCGCGGCGTCAGGCGGATCCCGAGACGGTGCGCGCCAAAGATGCCGCCCAGCAGTAATCGCTTTGATTACTGCTGGGCGAAACCACTGAAGATTTCACGGTGTAACCATGATTGCTTCACGAGCTTCACCCCCAAACTCTTCATTATTCACCCCGTGGATATGCTATGATTTTTTTTAAAAAAAGGCACACATATATTTTGGCGGTCTTAGCGTATGCTACGTAAAACTGACTGTACTTTGTTTTATAATTTCATTAAATGCTGCTAGCAATATTCTATCTCTGTATATGAAAGATCACATGAAATTCTCTCGTCTCTCCTCTCTCTCTCCATATATATATATATATATATATATATATATATATATATATATATATATATATATATATATATATATATATATATATATATATATATACATATGGCCGACTGAGCGAGGGAGGTTCGGCCCCCCCCCACTCGCGAACGACTTGGCACGCCACTGTGAAAACCACCTTTCAGAGACAAACCTGGCACCATCGCCTGCGCTACACTTCATCCTCGTCTTCTTTCTGCAATCAGCCCGTCTTTACCATGAGGCTGTCTTCCTCTTCATCTAGCTGGCTCCAACAACACGTAACAACTTTCCACTAGGGCGAGTGAGGGAATGAAAGGGGGTAGAGTTGGTGGTGAAGTAAGTGGGAAGAGAAGGCTGTACCCTTCGTCGGCAGGTTGAGAGTCCCCTTCAACAAATGGTCGCATTAATGGAGTACATCGTGAACTTGGTTAACAGCGCAACACTAGAGACACGGACACAAGGAGGGAGGAAACGATCAACACGGCGCTGTGTTAATCTTTTGGAGTGCAACGAGGCTATAGTTGGAAAATTCGGGCTTTGACAGTACAGTCACGCGTAGAACTTTCCCTGCGTGGGCGATCTACATTGGGGCGTCCAACAGATGACCTCGAGTTCACGAGTAGAACGTTGGTGACAATAACGTAGCCTTGAGTTCGCGCTTCCGCGTACGGCGGACATTGCTCAGATCGTCCTCGTTGTTTTGGCAATCGTACATGCGATTCCCAGCTACCTTCAGTGCGATAGTATCTTAGGTTATTAACTTGTATGAGCTGTGTATGAGCGCACTGTGCACGATGCTGGAAAAGAGAATGATCTTCTTTGCCAAGAAGTTTTCAACTTGGAGCCAACAGCGACATAGAGCTTGTTCAGCTGTGTGTATTCCGTGTTCTCCTTCCCTAGGTTTTCTCACTGTGCGGGTCCAGCAAAAATTCATTGCAGTACGTCAGCGGCGACGGCTTTGAAACGAAGGGTTCGTAGGGTTGTTGTGGAGGTCACTGCAGAAGCTGTGTCTTGGTAGGCTTACCACTAGCGCAGGCATTATGTTGGCATTTTGTTAACTCAATTATATTCTCGTCTGCCGGCGTGTAAGTCATATTCGGACTTGGTGTGTCAGTCTCGTTGGTAACTGTCAGCGCCGTAGTGGCTAGTAGCCCATCGTGGCAGTTTCAACCAATAACTTGACTGGAGACCTTGCCTCGAGTACTTTCCGCCGACTCGATGAAGTGCTGATGAGCTGAGGCTGGAAGATGAATTTTGGCCTGTTCTTACTCTGCTACTGTTCACGCATTCGATGGTATTGATGGGTGCGCTAACAGCACAGCTCTCGAACAATGGCATAGGCGCCACCTTACGGAATCCTTCCCCATTTGTGTGCGCAATCACAGTTTTCGCTGTCTTCTCTCTGTCATACAGATAAATCTTTCTATTAACAATCTTCTATTCGTCAAAGCTGGCCTGTGGAACCTCTGACTTTATTTGTCTTAAGCTGTGCATTGTGCTTCGTTTCCCCAAATACCGCTAACGAACTCTTCGAACCTGCGTAGCTGCCTGTGGCCTAGGTCCTCCAGCGCCTCCTTCATCGAGCTCACCAGCTTGTCCTTCAATCCGTCCGATGCTTGTATCCCACCGCTGCCACCAAATTATTACGTAGAAATCACACAGACACGAAAGCTATGCACTTTACTAGGCAACTGGCTTCCATCTTCCAGCTGCTGCCTCGTTCTTCTATGCTTCACATCTGAGTCTCTACCACACTGTTACCTTTGGCAATATACACATGCAAAATTGAAAATTTTCGTAGCGCGTTAAACCCTCGCCAGCACCAAGCCCACCCCCTCCCCCCTCTCGCTACGCCAGTGCTCGTCACTACCATCCTCTTTGCCATCAGACTGCGATGTATCGGGCTTGCAAGCTGCAATGAACGCTTAAAGCTAACCCGCCTTCTGCCATTCAACGCGTGAACCGCGTTGCATGTCCCAGATCAAGGATATCTGCAATACGCCTCCTTCATCAACAGAAATTGGCGCTGTGGTAGTCATTAACAATTCAGCGACAGTTCTGCTGGCATTCCGCTGTAGCTTAAAGTCCCTATGCAACCATCTAGGGTTTAGAAGGAAAGAAGTGTGAACTTAAGGGCTCGTTTTTTGCTTTGTTAAACACATCATTAATGAGAACTAACAGACAATGATGCCAAGGAAAGTATAGGGGACGTTATTAGAAGTAATTGTAATGTAAATGTGAAGAAAGAAAAGTGGACAAAAAGATAACTTGCCACCGGCAGGAATCCGAACCTGCGACCTTCGAATAACGCGTCCGATGCTCTACCACTGAGCTACGGTGGCGGTCATCCCTCCGTCCACTTTATAGGGTATATATGTGCATTTTAAACGTGGGAGCGTCAGTCAGCGCCGCCTGTTGCCATTACGGCGAGTGTGGAACACTCTTTTTTGCCTGTAGGCGTCACGTAGCGTGACGCCTACAGGTTGCACTAAGTCGCGCAAAGCTTGGCACAGGGCAGCACGGGCTCGTCGCAGCTCCTACTCCCCGCCGAGCCACACGTCTAGCTTCCCGATGAGCGGCTCCCTGCTCGAGAGTACGCACTTTCTTCGGACGCCCCATGAGTGTCTCGCCACGGAGCTTCTTCAATTACACGTCCCGGGCGGCTCCGGACGGCCCCGGACGCCGGCGCCACATTCGTTTTTCTCGGGGACCAACCAGAAGCTCCGCCCACTGGTCCGGGACCGCTCGGATACATGTTCGTTTTTCGCGTGCCTGGCCACCTGCGGACGCCCCGGAACTGTCCGAACAATTTCTTTCTGGCAGCTGGCAGATGACAGCGCGGTGCGCATGGCGGTGCGTCACGCGTGCGGTGGTGGTAAGCTGGACACTGGAAATTTTCGATGCACTCTTGCTCCCTCTTTGCTCTTCTGTCCTCTTCTCGCACGTTTCCGGGTTTCACATTGTTTCCGCACCCAATTCTTGTCGTCGGCGTTCAGAGCCGCGTCGAGCATGTGCGTATTCCCGAAGGTCGGGCAAGCACGCGTGATGCTCGCCAGGAGCAACAGCGGTCGAATGCTCACGCGCTTCTTCGATGCGCGCGCATCCGAGTACACTGCAAAATATAGGTTCTGGATTACAGAAAAACCTGTAGGTAATATGCTGCGAACCACTTCCGTACAAAGAAAATAGCAAGCAGAGATGAAGTAGAACCCATGGCACGGAAAGCCCGTACAGCTTTCACGAAGAGCTCCGCAATGAAGAAATAAAGCCATGGCTACTACGGAACGACAGCTGCTACGTAGGACTATTTTTTCGCACATCGTTCGTAATGCTAATGCTTCATACACGTAAAAAACTAACGTGTGTTCTATACGTTCAATATACGTAAAAAAGTCACAGTTTCACCGCAAGGGTGAAGCAATGAATGCGATAGCAAAAAATTGTAATGTTATACGAAGTGAGGCTGGCAGCTAACTCTTTTGGATCCGATCTCACGCAACTCTAGAAAACGCTTATTTAAGAGAATTCTCTTCGCGTTGAAAGCGCAGCACGTAGAAGGGTACGCCGGCCCGGCCGCCGAGAAGGGGGAGATGAGAAGGGCAGATAAAGCGCGCGCCCGCGCCCGCGCTCGTAAAATCGAACGTCGCCCCCCCCCCCCCCGCCCGCTGTCGGCCGCCGAGAAGGGGAGATAACGCGCGCGCCCCCGCTCGTAAAATCGAAGGTCGCTCGAGGGGACCCCCCCCCCTCGCGTCTTTTCACGCTCACGAACGACGGGCGGGCCCGGTTATATATATACATATACGTATATGGCAAATGACGCCGACGCGGACGCCGACGCCGACGGCGAAAACCAGCCGCGAGTGTCCATATAATTGCTATCGCAATAAAAGCAAATTTATCTCCTGCAGGTAGAGGTACATTCAAAATTTTGCAGGCCGCTATTCCAAGCAATCGTGTGGCAGCGTGACCTGGGAAAATTTGACCGCGCCTGTACATGTAAAAAGACAAACTTGAAGGATGTATGAAGTGAATTCACATGTTTAAAAACCGACAAAGACAACTTTCATCTTCACTGAAGTCAAATTTTATTTTTCTATAATTATTAAACAAAATACATCACAGACATTTGACAGATCGCGTGAACGAAAACTGTCAGAAATTTTTATTTCATTTCGCCATCTTTACATCTGGAATTTATAATACGATGAAGGAAAATCAAAACTTCTAAATACCCATGGTACCTGTCATATTTTCCCAATGTAACAGTATTGTGCAGACTTTTTTACTGAAAAAGAAAAGAGAAAAAAAGAAGTCATGTAAGAAAAATCACTAGGGTGGCTTGTTGGGCAAGTTGGTACATAGTCTTGGTGGGAATACCAGCAGAACCAAAAAGAAAGCAGAAGGAACCGAGACAAGAAAAAGAGACAGGGACAGCAAGAATGCTGGGCTATCAACTGACTTTTAGCATGCGCGGAAACAGGAATCACACAGAAATGCCCCCTATCACTACATGCTAGAATCACCCTCAAGATACCGAAGCTCTTTGATATTCAGAAACACAGATGGCGCGCTCACACGCTTATCAGGACCAAGTTTGAATATCTGAAACGCCTCAATAATTTCACGCTGCTTCTGCGTATCAGCCCTTCCGGTCACCAAAACATTGCTGAATAGAGGGTCGCAACCGCACGCCTTGCAATGAATCGGTTGATTCCCACCCGTGCCCGTAGGAAGTAAATTGGCGTGCTCGCGCATCCTATCATTAACACACCGTCCCAATTGCCCAATATATTCTTTGCCACAGGTCAAGGGAATGCTGTAGACAACGCACGTCTCGCATATGCTGAATCTGTTGCCATGCGCAGTATTACACCGAGACCTACTAGCCCCATGCTTCGCAACGCGCTTACATATGCTGCCCAAAATGCAGAGCGCAGAAAACACAATCCTTATTGGCATTTCTTGCCGCCACCTTCTTAAGATTGCGTGAGACGCCATGTAAGTATGGCATAACAACCACTTGCTTCCTCTCTTCACACTCCTGACGCTGTCTGGAAAGCTGTTTTATTTTCTTGTGCAGGTATTCCGCCACCGCCTCAATGGTAACCTGAGAGTAGTCTGCATTCAACAGCAGGCTACTCTCTATTCAACAGCTTCTTCCGTACGCGTCTTCACACTCCGAAGCTCGTTAAGCGAGCTATTGTGAACCTCTGCATTTCCAATGCATTGGAAAAAGAGTTGTACGCATCAAATGCTAAGCAGTTTTCATCAGAGGTTGAGAGGTTGAGCAGGTTGAGCAGGAGAATCGCAAAGTAATCACTCAGCTATGGATGAGTTTTACCTAACAACCACAATCCAACATATTGCTGGCAATGAACATCAATCATCGTCCGCACTCGCCCCCCATCATGATATGCCACAACCACGTCGTGTCGCTTGGAGAGTTTTTGCCACGTGGCTGAGTGGCTGAATACGCGAGTCCTTTAATGCACCTTCTGGGTCTCTGTCCGGTTAAACAGCGCAGCATCCGCCGGCAGGCTACAGGCTTTTGCTTACCAATATAGTGGTGGTGACATCGGCCGCCATCTTGTCTCCTGCTGCAATATCAATTTACACTGATTTCTTCGACTGTGCTCGTCCTTGAATTGCTTTTATGAAGCTATAGCAGCGTTGAAAATTTAAAGCTATATCAGTTTTGAACATTTAGCTGCAGGCAAGAATGCAGTAACTTGACCCTAATATGACCACTAATGAGCAACGTGAGCTAATGGACATCAAAGAAAATAAAGGCATGCCAGAAATTACATGGTAATATTTACTGAAAAATATCAAGTAATTGATATTATTTTGATAATATATCATTAATTGAAATATTGATACCATAAAGAAAGGAAATAAAAGTGACCCTATAAAATTGACTCCCTGCACAAGGAATACCGATGTACGTGTTTAAGTTATATGTGCCATGCCCTTTGCGGTTGAACTATCACGGTACCGTTTTTTAATGCCGTTTCCGAGGTATTTACGTTGGACCTACGAAACAATATGGAAGCGTTAGCGAAAACCATCACACGCGGCTAAATGGTGGACATAAAAATCCTGTTTCTCACCGAAGTCACACAATACCAGAAAGTTGGGTCGTTGCAAAGGATCAAAAAGATCTCTTACAACAAGCGAAGGCATCAAGCTTGTCGGAGTTGGGACCCTAGAAATATTTTAAATCGGAGGAGAAGACAAAATTTCTCATTTCCACGAAGTGAATCATGACGAGTGGGCGAAGCACTGTGGATCGTTGTTACTGTAAATCACCCGTGACATTACCCAGTCGCGCATGTGAATGAGTGACAACGCGTGTGTACATACATGCAATGTGTTTTTGCCGTTGAGCCGCCGCTTTTCGCGTCCTCAACACCGGAGTAGCAAGCTTGTTCTCGGCGTTGCCGTTTTGCCTTTCGCGGGCGAGAGCGCGTTCACGATCGTTTTCATCCATGACAGAAAGAGAATGTGTGGTCTGGAACGCGCTTATTCTTCATCGTCATCAGCGTCATCGTCATCGTTATGACGTATAGTGGGTACATTTCATGTGCTGTGCCGTGATGGCAGAAAGGGCATTTGTGGTCTGGAACGCGCTTATTCTTCATCGTCATCAGCGTCATCGTCATGGCGTATAATGGTTACCTTGCATGTGCTGTGCCGTGATGGCAACGTCATCGTCATCGCACTAGCGTGGCTACACAGGGGGGACACCGGGGGGAGTGATGGACAAGCCTCTACCTTAAGGAGCTTCGCCCCCAAAATTGAAAGCTGGGTTTCACTTTGGCGCAATTGTAAGAAACCAACACAGGGGGAAAACCAAAGAAACCTGACAAAAAGAGCCATCCCGCTTTATGCACCACGGACGTAAAGTCATTGTAGCTGTAACCATAAGCGTCGACTAAGCAGGGTGAGCAATAAGGCTCGTGCCCCCCCACCCCCCCACCCGCGCTTTCATCACGTCACCGGGCGCAGAGCACCCCGCCCCCCGAGAGTTGTTGTTTTAAGAGCTTGGCCTCTGTCTACGTTAATCGATATTGGACTGTTGGCCGTCCTCTCAGGCAGCCATTTCTAAGCGGCTTGTATATTTCTGCTTCTTTTTCTTTCACGATTTTCAAATTTGGAGCTTCGGCCCATTTCAGGTGAAAGCTAAAGGGGAAAATGTCTTTCAAAGAGGTTTACAAATGCGGAATCTGTTACCTAGATAAAAACTCAAGTGGCTGCTTCAGCTTTCACACGCAAAAAAAAAAAAAAAAAAAAAAAAAAAAAAAAAAAAAAAAAAAAAAAGTTGAATCGCGCAGCAATGATGTCGGTTTTTGTACAGTAAAAGTGCTTCTGAGAATAGAAAATATCCCTGAAAAATCGCGTGAGTGAATACATTATCTCGGAGTTGCTCCGTAGGACGAATGTACAATTTCTTGGATGTCTACAAATGGGTGCCCATTTGAACTGCGTATGGTTACAGAAACTTGTAATCCCAGCTTCGCACAAGATGTAGTGGTAGCTAATGGTATTTGCTGTTATCTGACGACAATTTTTGTTGCTGGTAAGTTGAATTCACCGATGTAATCAAAGCTTCCGGTGCTTCTCGCCCCTGTATGGTGCATTTTCTAACAAAGTAAACGAAAAATCCAAATAAAAAGATGCAGCACCGCGAAACACAACAAAAGCAAAGGGATGCTGCCTTGAAACGAACGTCTGAGGGGAATAAACAGTTCAGCCTCCGAATGATGCGCTAGTCCTTTGCGCTGTGCTTCGTGCGCAAAATGAGGGGCCTTCAGTGGATCAAGATCAATCACGAGTGTCCCAGTAGAGCGCTTCACAATACCATATTGATGCGGGCACGCAAGAGGCTAAAGGTAGTTAAAGGCATGCTATTATCAGCCTACCGTTCTTACCGTGTTATAAGCTGCTCTTCGGCTTGCAAGGTTTTCGAAGATGTAGTCAGACCGAAGATATAGTCAGCATTTATCAGTGTTGCGGAATGGGCGCCTCCATTCCATTCCAATTCCATTCCGAGGAATTAGACCTTGCCGCAGTTCCATTCCCTTCAATTCCTCGTAATGAAAAAAACTTAGCCCATTCCCACTCCGGAAATGGCCGGGCAGTTAAATTCCGTTCCTCGCAGTTCCGCATAACGAATACCAACGGCATAGAACCGCGGTTACGCGAAGAATAAAGACAAACTTCTGAGCAACCTAGTCAATATAAGGACAGAATTGAAGTAGGCGCGTTGCTTATAAACGTACCGAGCTTGTCCAACCAGACAGCATCAACACCTGCTACAAGGGTATTTATAAATTTTCTGAAGAATACTGGACTTGACGCTAGACTTTAAGAAGACCACTCTGTTACGTGGTCATCGTATATACGCATCACCTCTTCCTGTCCCCATCATCATCATGTTTATTACTCTTCCCCTTTCCTTTTCCCCTGTGCTCAGTAGCAGGCCAGAGCGCACAATCTCAGGCCAACCCCTCGGCCTTCTAATAAATTCACTCTCTCTCTCTCTCTCTACCATGCTTGTAATCAGCCAAGCCATTTTAAAAATACTGCTTCATTGTTAAACTTACTAATGTTTCTAGTTTAAAAAAGAGCGCGTCGACGAAATGGTGCTCTATTTTGCCAAAAGACCGAATTCCACTCACATTCCATACCGTGCAAAAGGCGTTTAATTCCATTCCCATTCCATTCCTCCAAGCGTTGTCCCCATTCCATTCCGGGGTCGCAAAAATGTGGAATGAATCCGGAGTCAATTCCAATTCCGGAGTGGCAACTCCACAACGCTGGCATTTATGTCCAGGACCACGCGTCACTTTTCTGGGGGGCGCGACAATGTCACGCCTACGACGGCGCATGTCTGAAGATTGTTTAACGCGTTCCATCAGGTAGTTAAACGGGAAATTCAGCGTACTAACGGCGAAATATCTATACACACGATATACCGTTGGCGGTCCTCAGAGCTCAGCGACTTCAGCGCGTTTTCGTCATCACTAGCGAGATGGCGCGAAGGTGGCGCGGAGGGCGCGCTCTAAAGGTCGTCGCCCCTCTCGTTGCGATGCGTGGATGCGCGCGCGCCTCCACAGGGCGTGGTCGCTCGTGCGCGTGCGCTTATCTCGTGAACGCGGCGATAGCGGTGGTTTGTACATCCTGGGCATTCACTCCAAGTGTGCGTTGAAGTTACAGAGAGCACGAAGGAACTTCGCTCGCTGCAGCGGCCGCGCTTGCGAGAGGATCACGCTGCTCACACAAAAGTAACAAATGTGACAGTTGTTCGCGATCGTCCTCCGTATACTTGTGCATTCGTTCCGTGCGTCCTTCTTTGTGTTTCAGCAGAGTGCTTTAAGTGTCGAGCTGTTACAGTTGTTAGTCCGCGCTCGTGCTGTGTGTGCTCATTTCATGCGTCCTTTCTGCTTGAGGCGCGCGTTGCAAGTTTCGAGCGGCTTGCCGTTCTTCGCGTGACATTACAATTTGTTGCTGCAGCATTCATTCCTTCGCCCTTGTGGCGAAACAGTGAGCAATAAACGCTCAACTACCTCTGTGAAGACACGTTTCACTTTCGTCTTATACTGATTCCTATGACAGAGGGATCAGCCATGTTTTTCGTTATTTCCGGCCTTCGTAGGCGCCTTGGTTTACGTGAGGTGTCATCATCTACACTTTGCGTGTCAGAGCCAGGTTTGTTTTGCGCGATGGTTAGGAATTGATTATTGCCGCACCAAATTGAAATCCTATCTGGTGCAGATGTCTTCTCTAATACACATGCACAGCACATACCTTGTGTGTATATTTTACGCTCTTGCTGTGTAGGCGGGCGAGCTCTGAACTTTTTGCACTAGACAAATACGCCGGGAGGCCGTCAAAAGCCCTCGGCACAGCGTTCGGCAAAAGTTTCGGAACGTCGCGCTGCGACGTTACAACAACACCTCCGACTGGCCACTGGTCCACGCGAACACTGTCACTCTCATCGAAGCGCTTTTTGCAAACAACTACATGCGGCAAGTCAAATATGAAACCACCCATCTCTTGCCGAGGTATGCCCCTTCCAGTTTTCCCGCCGTTCACTGTCTCTAGGCGTCTAGAACATCGACACCTTGTCGTCATTTCCCTTGATCCCGTTCGACAACCAGGTACGCAGCAGGTACGCAGCAGGTACGCGGCATCCTTTCCGACATTCAGGCAATACAACTAGGTACAATACAAAACATACGCTGAAAACTTCGCGCTGATTCATGGCGATATTTTGCACTGACGCCAACAGCCGCCTTCGCTGCCGCCTGCCCGATGCCAACAGACTTGGCGCAGAGCCGCCCCACGGCCTCCGCTTGCAGCGCACAAAGCTCTCCCATAGAATTACGGTGAAGCTTCATGACCAGTCAAAGTATTGAAGGACTCTGGTAGTACCAGCAATAGCCTATGAGAATATATTTTTCTTCTATCAGAGGAGGTATCGAGAAAAATAAAATTAAGTGCAAAGAACAATGGTCTGAAGATAACGGTGGCGTACGAAAAACCGCAAGTGAGGCAGTGTTGGCCGACAGAGGTTGTCTTCGTGTGAAGTCATGGAAGCACACAGAAGCATTTGTTTTAAAGAAAGGTTTAAGAATGTTGATGACAAAAAGGTGGATAAAATATAAAGATACCTTCCATTAAAAGTGGACGCTAAATGTAGAAAGTAGTCAAGAAAGGTTGTAACAGTATTGGTGTTCATCTCTATGGTGTTCATTCCTATGGTGTTCATCTCGGGCGCCCACTGGCATGAAGGGTCTCACCATGTTTTTCGAGACAATAGACCACACAAGCTTTCCTTGGTGGTGTCCTTTGCAGGACAAAAAGAGTGGCCTATTTTCTGCAGGCCAATAAGAGACAGCAAGATGTTAAAAAAATAGAAACAGACCGAAACAGAAAGGGCATATCGGGTGGGAAGGGTACGAAACAAAAAATATGTAAAAGCTACACAGATTGGAAAAAAATGTACCTAAAATAACAATTACTACAATAACACAGTGAGCTACTGAGGCCTATGGAGACTGCCTTAAAAAACATGTCAAAGAAAAAAAATAGTCGCATCAATATGAAACATGTGTGTGCAGCAGCAAAAGCTCACAAGCACCTCATGAATTCGTAAATTTAGAATTACATGATATTCACACAGTCCAATCGAGAGAAGGATTCGACATTGAAGAGCTTGGGTACTCAAAGCGGCAAGAACTTCGCAAGTTTCTCTTTTTCTGAAACAACAGAACCTACTTCGTGCGGAAACAACAAAGGAATGGTCTGCATTCACAATATCGTGCCGCTATCGCTAACTATCCCCAACACTGCATGGATGTCATGCGCTTGCAGATATGCCATGTTCGTTTTTGGCTCTTTAAGATTTCCATGTGATATTTCAGGCCTGCTTCGGTTACAGAAAACAAGCTCCCAGTCGTATCGCATGAAGAGTTCTGCCATATTTTTTTGAGACAATAGACCGCACAAGCTTTCCTCGGTGGTGTCCTTTGTAGGACGAAAAGAGTGGCCTATTTTCTGCTGGCCTTTGTGGCTTGCAGGGCATGTGGTAATGAAAACATGATACGCTACGTAGCTTTCTCGTACTTTGCTCTTCCATGACACTCTTTTAATATCTCATTCGCAAAGCCACTACATATATTTGTTTTGCATGGATGCATTGAAAAATTTGTAGTTTTTTTTTTATCATTACTATATTCCCTCCTTTGCTGCACAGCAGGGGCGTAGCCAGAATTTCTTTTCGAGGGGGGGGGGGGGGGGGGAAGCACCTCCTTGATTTGGGCGGGGGGGGCACCTCCTTGAAATGGTCATTTTTCGCTCTGTATGCCATGGTGAAAAAAATTTTGGGGGGGGGGGGGGGACGGGCCCGGTGTGCCACCCCCTGGCTACGCCACTGCAACACAGGACAACCTCTCATTTTCTGCAATCTCCTTTTTAATTGTGTCCTCTTTAAACACGAGCAGTATACTTCAGAAGCACACGTTTAGGGGCTGTCGGCGAAGTTTCAGAGGGGAGATGGCTTAACATGAGAGGTGGTATTGCGCATGTATCACCGTCTCATTCTTTTGTGTGTTCTGTTGTGATTTTTTTTGCGCGATCCTTCCTTTTTGAAAAAGAAAGTATTGTTTGTTAACTGGTCACACATGAAACGAACTGGAGGTGGCTATGGTGGTCGCTTCAGTCATGAGGTGTCTTGTCATGAGGTGGTTAAAAGTGCATATGTGAAGACTTTTGTTTCTTTGTCTTTTGTTTTCTAAATGAGCAACGTCCTCTGAAAGTAAAACTGAGAAAACCCCAGTTCTTTGGTTCTCATAAAATGGTCGGGCCTGCTTCGCCAATTTTTTTGCCAGTTGCTCTTGTCAACAAAATACTTCAAACCTATACTGCGGCTATAGAATTTATATACCTCACTATCGTCAGTGTTCAACAGTGAAATTTTGATTTGGCTCTTACAGATAAGAACAGTTCATTTGGGCTAAAATTGGATACGCAAAAGTGGTCTAATAGGCCGCGAATGAAAGAGTTAGCAATTTTTTGTGCAAAATTCACACCACCTTGTGCTTTCGCCGGCGCTGTCCCTTGTTCCTTTGTCATATGACGATGACTTGACTTGAAGAGCAAGTGGTCCTTCCTGGCAACAAGTGCACTGTTCTTTACTGTCGGCAGCGCTTCCTTGTTTTTGGCATCTATGAAGGCCTTCAGAATTGCTTCGGCTCTCCTTCTTTTTCCTTGCCTCTTAGATCGTTTTATGCGGCGCCATTTAGGATCAATTTTCTTCTTCAAGGGATAGATTGGTGCCCAATATCTTCATTTTCGCAGCCTTCCATGTTAAATATACCGTTTTGGAGCGCTAGAATTATGTGATACCGCAGCCCGAACTTCAAAAATAACTCTTTGTAGGAGAAAATAAAACGCAAGAAGGGGAAGATGGAAGCTTGCGATGAGAAATTCGTAAACAGGGGGTGGGTGCTGCAGCTGACGTTTCGATAACCGGACTTGTCTTTTTCAAGGCTGCAACTGATTTCCTTAGCGCTTGTGTTTGTATGCTTCGTACCCTCTCCTCCAATCCAAACAAAGAATCGGTCTCCCACCCCATCACCTACTTTCGTAGTTGCCCTCTTCTCCTCCTTTGTTTGGATTGGAGGATAGGGCACGAAGCATACACACACCAGCGCTAAGGAAATCAGTTGCAGCCTTGAAAAAGACAAGTCCGCTTATCGAAACGTCAGCTGCAGCACCCACCCCCTGTTTACGAATTTCTCACCTTTGTAGGAGAGTGGTACAAATGTATGCCACTTTTTCACTGCCTTTCGAACGCCCATAAAAAAGAAATGGTCAGAACTGGCGCCGCCATTACTGGCGGTACAATCTGCCGAGGTATACGAAAAGTTTATTTCGGGTTTTTACTTTGCTACGACATGTGGCACGGGGAGCAAATTGGATTTTGCTCGTGCCTTAATTATCACTCCCTATCCGCTGCAGTGACCTAAATGAACGCCTTGAAAACATCACTTCGATTTCTCTGTAAAGTGTGCCATTTTACACGTTTACTAAAAAGAACTTAGCGATTCACTTGCAACACAGAAATTTTTTCTGCCCTAATTATTCAGTTTTCACCACCGAACCATTTTTGGGCTTGATTTCGGCTGATGGTGTTAGCCCTGATAGGGCAGCTATCACACAAGTACCGTCATACACAGGCACCATTTCTATTTTTTATTGTAGGAGAGCGCTTATATGAAGAAGCGGCATCAATCACGGTTCGCTTTTGGTGCATATAATTACTGTAGTCGTAAAACGGTGTTGGCTGATGTATGCCTGTCGCAGGCCGCCTTCGCGTGTGCTCGGCATAAATGTACAGCAGCTATCTGCGTAGCAAGTAACAAGTTCGGCTGTTCATTAAATGCTTAAAAGAATTCGAAAAGTAAACAGCCCCATTTAATTTATAGATAATGTTCCTGTTCAAATGTTTTGTTCATTTCATACCACCTGAGGACAGCGGTACATATATGTAAAACTTTTTTTCTCAGAACCTTTTGCCGACTTTCTTGAAAATGGTGTGAAACATTTTCTTAAGTCATCCCGTATGTTGTTCTGCAGAGTTTAAGAAAAAAAACATGGTTTGAAGATCATCATCATCATCAGCCTGACTACGCCCACTGCAGGGCAAAGGCTTTTCCCATGTTCCGCCAATCAACCCGGTTCTGTGCTTTCTGCTGCCACGTTATACCTCAGTGATGTGATAGCTGCTCCAATTGCACCAAACTGCGCCAAGAGGTGAAACGTGCTACATCCTGCTACATTTCGCCAAAAATCTCATAATTAGCGCCGAGAGTGCGCCAGGGCGTCCTTTTTGCCGTCCTTTGGGGAAAAGAAGACATGGCAGGCGCTTTTAGTGGTCATTGGGGCAGGCAGGTGAGAGCTGTGTAGTAAAAAAAGATATATCGAAATGCCATAATGAGCTAATTGTAATGAGCAACTATAATCGCAGTTGCCTCCTAGCTCTTGATTGAGCTGATAATGTTCTTCATGCCTAACCACCATTCGCTCTACAACCTCACCCGTTGCGACCGGTCTTGCTCAGCCGCAAAGACATGCCCACAGTGTCTTGTTTCAGCATAGAAGCGTGTGCTCTACCGCAAACGTTTGCTTAGTGCAAAGAGATGGTGGTATAGAAGATGATGTAAGCTAGCAGGCTGCACAAAAGCTTGATGTACTGACCCAGGCAGCGATGCCTGGGAGGGCGCGGAAGCTGAAGCTGCCATGTGTTGGGGCAGGTATGTAGTATAAATAACTTTTTTGGTGAAATGTGAAGTTTAAATACGCAACTATACACATTCAATTCACCCATTAATACTGCATGTTTAGTTTTCTGGCCGGAAGTGGGAAGGGGGAGGCCTCGCCAAACAGTACCAACTACCGATGCTGTGATATTGCATCGTAAAGTCCTGTGAAAAAAAATATTGACTGAATTTTGTGGAGTCAGGGAATATCTAACAATCGGTGAAATCACAAGTTTCCGTGAGACGCCGGTCTTCTATATTAAGGGACACTAAAGGCAAATATTAAGTCCACGTTTATTGCTGAAATAGCAGTAGAGACACCTCGTAGTGCTACTTTTGTGTTAAGAAAATGCTTATTTTGCAATAAAATCTCGTTTAGTGGTCCGCACGGCGTTAGCGCATTTCATATCACCCGCCTGAAAACGGACCTCCTGACGTAGCATTTGCCTTGCCCAACGTTGCCCGCCTTTACTGCGCGGCCGCCGACACTAGCAGCAGCACAGCGTAAGTAGCGGGAGCTAGCCACAGCAACAACAACGGCCCTTGAACAATTTTCTGCTTTCCTTGGCGTAACTGGGCCCCGCTAGATGGCACCACCTATCCAGCCTAACCAGTCGAAAACTCAACTTTTGAACCACTCGCGCCATTACCCATAGTAACGCCAGGCGGTTCTTTTTCTATGAATCAAACAGAAACAGACAAGCAGCATTTTATTACATGTTGTAATGCACGAATGGTTCTTTTTTTTACTGCAGCTGGTTTGCTTACCAGTGATTAACGGTAGGCGGACCCTGTGACGTCATTGGGATCATTTCCAAAATGTCCTACTCGTAGCGCATATGGTGTAGTACATTTACCTTAATTTCTCGATTAGTAGAGCACTGCTGTTGATAATATTGCCGTTTTAGACATTACCGAACATTGATCTTTCACTGTAATGCAGATTGTTATTTGCCTTTAGTGTCCCTTTAAGATTGACTATTGATTACAGCAAGCAGTACCTGTACGTACTTGAAATGTGTCGTTTGAGTTACGTTCTTTTACAAAAAAATTCTAGTCCTGTTTGTTCTGACTGTCAAAAGATTTTCTGCAGAGTCCTTAAGTTTTAATACCATGGAGCTATAAGGATTTATGAACAATTCTAGCCGCGGTAGTGGCCTGTGGAATTTTGCTGGGGAAACAGGGTAACGAACTGTCCCGGTATATTGATGCTGCCTGTCGACTTCGGTAAAACTTCAAGTTAAAGAACCTGTCTAAATAAAATGTGATGTCTTTCATTCTCGCATATTACGTCGAGTGCGGAATTGGTATTCGGGCACAGTATAGCAATTATTTATTAAACCTGCCATTTTATTAACCCCCACTGAACCAAAAGCTTAACGAGTCTGTCCATAAAGTGCGACAGCATATACTTCACCACGCAGCTAAAACGCCTGGGGCATTTGGGTTGCATTGAAAGCACATACGTCATTCCAGTAGTTATTTCTGGTAGTAAAATGATTATGCGTGGAAAATTTACACAGATTGAAGCATCAGGGAAAGCCGTACTGAAAAACAAATGAGAAGTCTATCGCGAGGAAAAGTCGGGCGGCCTGACGTCACGGACATGTAGAAATTTAAGGCTGTCCGCAGGAAGCGAGGAGCAGTGAGTTAGGTCACCTTTTTGAGGTTATACGCCTTTATGTATAATATATATATATATATATATATATATATATATATATATATATATATATATATTTAATATGGTAAAACTACTCCAGCATAGCGACTGTAAAAGTTGTGTTCGTAAATCTGTGACAGGCGACTGCTCCAAAAGGCTGACTTGCTGCTCCAAAGTGAGGTTTTAGCTGCTCCAGAAGCTGCGCCTTAGTGGGTTCGGTCGATCACATCACTGTACCTGCAAACTTCTTAACCTCATCGGCCCACCTAGACTTCTGTCTTCCCCTCACGCGTTTGCCATCTCTTGGAATCCAGTCAGTTACCCTTAATGGCCAGCGGTTATCCTGCCGACGTGCTACGTGCCCGGCCCATGTCCATTTCTTCTTGATTTCAACTATGATATCCTTAACCCCCCGTTTGTTCCCTGACCCACTCTGCTCTCTTCCTGTCTCTTAAGGTTACACCTATCATTTTCCTTTCCATCGTTCGCTGCGTCGTCCTCAGTTTAAGTTGAACCCTCTTTGTAAGTCTCCTGGTTTCTGCTCCGTAGGTAAGCACCGGTAAGATGCAGCTGTTATATAGCTTCCTCTTGAGGGATAGTGGTTGACTACCATTCATGATTTGAGACTGCTTGCCGAATGTGCTACATCCCATCCTTATCCTTCTAGTTATTTCAGTCTCATGGTTCGGCTCCATGGTTACTGTCGCGGAGTCGAACCATGAAGATAGTGCGTCACAAAGGGATAAACGCTAACAGGCAGGCAGGAGTAGAAAAACCGGCATCTTACTTTTTCGTTCGAGTTCTGCCTGGCAATGTGATGTCCTTACAGTACCAACTTGCTAATGAAAACGCATTTGTGAAACAAAGGCACGATAACCAATAAACTAGGTCACAAATGAATCAGACTAGATGTCGCCACTTTGGTTCGTTTGGTTACGATTATTCATGCAGCGCTAGGTGAATGGACCTGTCTCAGTTCGATACAAACAAGTGCAGGATATGGCTCATTTTCGATTCGAAACAGCTTCCTTGACCCCACGTTACAAGCAGAAATCGCCTCATTTCGACTAGAAACGTTTTAAATGTGAAAGACACTTAGGCGTGTTTTACGTTCCCTTGAAATTTATTCCAGTTTCTCATTCTGGATATGGCTGTTTTAGAAAAAAAAACGCCACATACGGCTCGCGGGTATTCAAGGAGGTTCTCTACTTCTCTCATTTTTCATTCTTAATTCAATTTTCCCGCGCATATTTCAATTGACAACTGACAAAGATTTTTAGGATGGCTTCTCAAACAGAAAAAAGAAATAATTATAGGCCTTAACATCTCTTAAATAGCCTCTACCGTTTGTTCAATCTTTTCTCAACCGGAATCAGACACACACGTTGAACAGTGTGGTAATCTACGTTCTTTTTTTGTATACGCTTCATTGTTTTCTTACAGCATTTCTTCTTATTCTCTTTCAGTCCCCCCTGTCCTCTCTTCTCATTGCACGGTATTCAGCTGGTCTAAGAACTGGCTAACCTCCTCGCCTTTCGGCCTGATGCTTGCTTCCTTCCTTTCATGCTTGCTTCCGCTTTAGGTTAACTTTCGCTCATCCACGTGCATACCTTCATTGTACACGCACAATTCACTACGAGTAACCGACTTGTACGCCGTCGTGCCCTTCGGTGAATCAACTGAGAGAGAAAAGAGGATGTTGTTAAGGAATAAATTGCGGCGCAAATAGAGCAAGAAATAAAAAAAAACACAGAAAGAATGGAGTGCCCACCGCGGATCTGGCGGCCTCTCATGTCATCGCTTATTTTTTTCCTTGTTTTGTTTGCGCCACACGTTTTAGAAGCGAAGCATCTTATGCTCGGGGCTTTGTGCGTCCCTCCCGCGTCCCTCGTCCGGCCACTTTCATGAAGTAGGGAAGCACCCGCTATGCGAACCAGAACACTGTAGTACAATAAGGCCGTCAACCACCACCACAGTCACCAGAGTCGTAGCCGAGAGCACAGAGGGGCTGCTTAGCAATGGCTAGGCGGGTTGACTCCATTCCTTGATCTTGCTTGCATGTGCTTGCGGGGGCTTAGTCCATCTCTCCTTCCCGCGTCCCACACCCCCCACACCCCATCTCTCTTCTCTCCTACGCTCACCCCCCTTTCGCTCCTCTAAGAATCTTCTACTCTACGGAGCGGCGCCCGCTTCCTACACCCCACAGCACATGCGCGTCCCCTCCCCCTCTCTCTCCTCTCCCACGCTCATCCCACTTCTTTCCTCTAGGAATCCTCTACTCTACGGAGCGGCGCCCGCGTCCCACACCCACCTACAGCGCATGCGCGTCTCCTCCCCCTCTCTCTCCTCACCTACGCTCACCCCCTTTCTCTCTTAGGAAAAAAAAATTAGCGCGAAATGACACAAGGACGACAAGGGAGGACACAACACGTGCGCGAACTTTCAACAAAATGGTTTATTTCAACCGAAGCACGAATATATACAGTGGTGATGCTCAAACGCTACAGCCAGATGTCATGCGCAGAGACGTACTTTTTTGTCATTCTGATTTTAACAGGAGACAAGCAGAGAAGTGATATTTTCTTATCATAATATATTAAACAGGATATGCGCACCAACCACAAAACAAATGCACGTTCAAAAAATACAATTCTTTTTCTGACAGGGACAGGGACGGTGTACTACACAATCGCTACCCAACTTTGCGATTTCTGCGGCTTCTACTATTAGTCTTATTAGTTCATCACGGTTAGTCGATAACACCTTGGTGTTTTCGAAATTCGAGGCGCACCCACAAGCTCTGCAATTCATCGCGAGCCAGCCATCGTTACCCTTCTTTACAAGGTTGCAGTGCTCTCGTAACCTGTCATTCTGACAGCGCCCCGTCTGTCCGACGTACTGCTTTCCGCAAGAGAGGGGAATCTGATACACCACCGCCTCTCTACAGTTCACGAACTGAGTCCTATGTCTTATCTTGCAAGTAGGGGCGTTTTGTGGTGCTGGACTACTCAGTCTGCAAACAGAATTAAGCTTGCACGGGGTGGAAAAAACTGCCTGCACATTAGCACGTGACGCCAACCGATTTATGTTATGCGAGATTTTGTGCATGTACGGCACAACAGCTATCTTGCTTCGCGGGGCATCAGCGTTGGAACGACAACCTTGATTAGCGTTCCGTTATTTCTTAATCAAGGCCTCAGCCCTTTCTCTCCTCTAGGAATCCTCTACTCTACGGAGCGGCGCCCGCGTCCCACACCCCCCAGAGCGCATGCGCGTCTCGTCCCCCTCTCTCTCCTCTCCTACGCTCACCCCCCTTTCTCTCCTCTAGGAATCGTCTACTCTACGGAGCGGCTCCCGCGTCCCACACCCCCACAGCGCATGCGCGTCCCCTCCCCCCTCTTCTACGGTCGCCCTCGTTCTCTCCTCTAGGAATCCTCTACGGAGCGGCGCGCACGACAGGTGGTGCGACAGCTGCATACTTTGCTGGGGGCGCCACGGTAGTTCCACGGTATGAAAATGACGGAGCGCGCGCGCCTCATTCTCTCCCCTGTGCAGCGCCGCGATGAGCGCCCGGGTGGCTGCGCGAAACGGGAGCGGCGACGTCTCTCCCGCTCAAGCTAACCATCTCCCCGCTGCTTCGCATCCACACATGGTACCCGTTAGCGGAAGATGGAAAAGCATTTTTCTTTAAGCTATGCACCGTCTCGCCTAACGTTAAACTCTGTTAAAGAGTGCTCTATAGTGGGTATATGCTATCAAGATGGCCCAAACACACAAGAAAACAGTCTGCTCTTTCAATATTCTCATTAAAATATTAACGCGAGAGCGTTAAAGAACTCGTTTCGCAGAAATTCCGGCGTCGGCATCGGCGTTGGTGTCGGCGTCGGTGCTTGTGAGCGAAAAATCATGATCTTGTCCGTAACCGAAAAAATTAAGAAATATGCAAATAAAATAAATAATAAAAATTCCCGGGCCCGGAAATTTTTAGGATCGATCCCAGGCCGTCTGTGGGGCAAGCAGGTGTTCTACCACACTGCGAAGCCTTTGCTTGGAAATACAGTGAAAATAACTTCCTCTCCTTGGAAATGCAGTGAAAATAACTTTCATGCTTCGCAAACACAAGCGTCCTTTATATGGGAGTCTCAATATAACATGTAATATCCCAGTAGTATTGCGCGGTACAAGCGTACATTGCCATCGGGCGTCAGAATATGTGACTGTCAAAACGATTTCGTAGTTTAAGGTGGTGGTTCCACTGTCGCCATCTTGCCATTAGTTACTCTAGAGGAATTAGATGGCGCCACTAAGTCAGGAATGGAAGGACAACGCTTTGGAGGTCAAACTCCCGAACTTGTGCTGGTGCGCCACTCTGGTTGAGAAGGGGGCGCGAAGCGTGGTGTCACGGTTCGGTGAAATTAGGCATTCAGCAGGAGCTTTTTTTTTCTTCTCCCCTTCAGCAACGCTCTCTCTCCTTCTAAGACCCTCACTCACTGGTCCCCGTCGCATTATAGTACTCGTCCTCACTCTCGCTCAATACCCCCCCCCCCCCCCCCCTCCTCCTCATGCTGCCTCTCACCTGCAGGCCAGCGCAGTGGATGCTATGCCACATCTCCTGCCCTCGTGCTAGGCCACCTGGACTATTCCAGTTTTGGTGGTTTTGCCCCGTGCACCCCATCTTCCCAGGAAAGGATTGCTCGGTCTACAGACTTTCTGGAAACACTTGTCCCCCCCCCCCCCCCCCCCTCCCCAATGCAGTTAGACTGCGTGCTGGTGGAAAGCAGTATCACGCTCGAGCTGCGTTTACATCAATGTGACAGAATGCAACGGTAGCGCGTCACCTTTCCTAGCGCATCAAAAGTAATTCGATGCGCCGCCGTTTACATGGAGAGCATGAACTCTCCCGAAAGGCTCTCGCTTTCTGCTCCCGCAGGTATCATGTAGCAACCGAAGGGTGCACTCGAACCCGACATGACAAGAGAGCGGCGTTCCCCTTCTTGGGGAAGGTGGCCCGTGAGTCGAGTTACCCCTTGAAATCCACAGATGCCTGGCGAAATCCACACCGATACGCCTTCCTAGCGCATTACCCCCGTTTACATTTGATGCGATGTGCCAGTTGTCGCATTCATGTGCACGTGGTGCGTGCCATGCCGGCTTACGGCTAACTGTCAACGCAGGCGTATCCTTACCGTGGGAAGACGAACTGCACCACGCGTCCAACCACCGTGGAGACGGCGTACTGGTCTTTTGTTGAATGAATAAATGTCAGTCTATCACCCCAGCTGGCAGGCGAGTTACTGGCAGTCGCATCGAGCTGGCAGGCTATCATCTCGCTTACGTGAATGTGACAGTAGCGCATTTGCTCTGCAAGTGCGTTTCGGAAAGACAATGCGACGCCGTTTACAGGACCCCCTCGTCGTCTTCTGGGCGAGTTGGTTGATGTCAAATGGATACATGCGCTTAGCCATGCGACCAGCATGGGAGACAGAAATTAGCACTATTTTCTCCTTCATGAGCAACTCTATAAAGGTATACATATTAGCGCGAACAAAGAAACAAAGGCTAAAAAAGAAGTAGGAGGAAGCAGAAAGGTCTCAGCGCCCGGCCTTTCTGCTTCCTCCCACTTTTTTCTCGTGATTTACGGCCTGTGATTAGACCAGGACTGGCAAAAACATCCCTGTCCGACGCATCAGTGCAATGCGTCTTCCCAGCGAATTGCCATTGTTCGTATGAATGCGATGCGCATTTGTGGCATTCGTGTAAGCGAGCTTTTGAATAACGATACCACTATAGTTGTTATAAACTTATCGTTTTCATAAACGCTTCCCTTCCTGTCCGGCTACTAGGCGCAAGCCCAAGTTCAGCCACGTCCGCTCGTCAGCCTTGCGGCTCACGCTACGAGTCTACGATCCGCTATCCTCAGACATCGCCAGTTCTAAATAGGCAGACTTACGAAAGACGTTGAATTGTTAGCCGCTACTGCATTCCCGCAGCGTTTCTCCTTGAGGCATAAGCGGCGAGCTGAGCAAAGATAGAGAGGAGATGTTCGGTCGCGAGCACGACATGCACTGCGCGGATTACGAGGAGCAGCTGTTGATTTGTGCCGCCAGTGCAGCAACACAAGCCTAGAGGCATGAACCTTAGATTCCCAGCCGTATAGGCTACCCATTGAAGGCCACTGTGTTCCGACAGCTAAGGCCTGGTGTGGTTTACTGAATAATTAAAAAAACATAGGAGGCTTACTATTTAGGGCGGAAACATACAAAAATCGAGCGCCAGAAGATATATAGACCATTCGGAAAATCCCGATGAATAGTGCACCCGCACATGCCACAGGGTGACCACAAACACGGCCGAGGCTTACCGAATTTAGGTACACAAATTTAGGTGTCAAGTTTTCGAGCTGTATATACTGGGCAGACAGAAACCGCGTGCCGATCCCCAAAGTTCAGTCAGTGAAAGCAAGAGTAATGAATCGGAGAAACACGCAAAATGTTGCGCAAAACACGATCGCAGTTCTTAGGCCGTTACGTGGAACAGCTGTCAAAATGTGCACGCGATAGAAGCGGGAGCGGATGCAGGGTACCACTTGTTGCATGTTGTTCTACATTGACAGTGAAAAAAACCAGCAACAAGTCGCCTACGTGTAAACCTTCACTGCATAGGAAATATGAATTGGTTTCACCACTGCGGTTGCCTTGACTTGGCGTTTCCGGTAAAGGGTATTGTATATATTCGTGCGCGGTTCTCGTCTACCATTACATATGCTCGCCTGCCCTACTTTGCACCCCACCCCCCTTCCCACATAAGGGAACATAGTCAGAACACAGCGCATAAATTCCCCTCCTTCCTGTTGTCCTGAAGGAACTCACTTGTCCAGGGTGCTCCCCGCTAACAAAAAAAAAAAAAAAAAAAGAGGAAGAAAAGAAGGAAAGGATTCTAGCGCCGCCCTGCTATCCCCTGCCGCAAAGTATCTTCCTTACACTATGCCCTGCAGTCAGCAGAAGTTCATGCCGCTTCGTTATTACTGGCTGAAATTTGCAAGAACCCAGGCTGTGTTCCTGCAGTCAGCAACGCAACAAATCCTCTTTGGCTCCGTGGTTTATTGAAACCAATGACGGATATTCACAGCCGACTTCAAGGGAAGAGTTCGCAGGCGCCCGTGTCCTTTAGAGCGAGCTTGATGTACTAATGGGGAACGCCTTCATGTGGTACTCCTGAACACTTGGGGTGCACGGAAATATGCTCACGGGTGTTCCTGCGTTGCACTGCCATGGAAATGCGCCTGCCGTATGTGGAAATCGAACCCGCGTCCTCGAGCTTGTAGCCTAATCTAGCAAGTTCAGAGCACAGCAAGCGCGGTTGACCGTGATGGGTTACTTTCGCGACACGCACTCCTGCCGCGCCGCAGTTCGGCTGGCCCACATTTGGTTTGTTTGGTTCGTAGCAATGAGACAAAGGAACACTCAGCAAGTACAAAACAGATTTGATGTCATTCCTTTATGTGTGCCTCGTCCCGTATTCATGCTGTTTATTGCAAAGGGCTCATACCAGCAAGCCCAGCCAACTTCACTTCTGGCAAACTGCATTTTTTGTAAAAAAAAAAAAAAAAATGTAAGGTGGTATTCAAAACATACTTCACCCACGCACACGCACTGTCCGTGTTTCTGCTTTCTTTTGTCTGCCGTTGCTCACCCCTCCACACACAAGGGACGTTCCAAGGATACGGCTTTCCTTTTCACCTGACGACCCTCACCCTTAGACCGCACCCTCACCCCAACCTCTCAGAGGATTGCACACCTGCTTTCACGCTCTCCCGCGCAGCCCACGAAACGCTGAGGGTAGGCAAAAAAAAAAAAAAGAGAGAGAGACGGGCTCAAGCAGCATGCGGTGGGGGGCTAGTTGGGTGGGGACAGATGGGGGGTGCACAGTTTGAAGCTAGAAAAGACATTCTTCCCTGAGGTAAAATGTTTTCGCACGCCACCTTCGGGAAGACGAGGAGCTTTCCAATTCAGCGCTTTCGTTATGTCCGTCTAGATGGCGCCAAAGGAAGATTTTCGTTGTAGTGATAAAAATAATGTAGATTTCTCAGTGGTCTTGCAGTATCTGTGTGTGATTCGCGTGTATAGTTATATCAGAAGACCGGAACTGTTGTATATTAAGCAATGCATGCTGAGATGTGAGCGCAGTTTGAAGATTATTGCGGTTTTGTTGCCGTTTGCGGCACGATAAATTAAGACAATTTACACGCTCCATTTCTCATTTCTGCTAGCTTTATTGAAAAACGCTACGTTGAGGAAATAGATTGGGGGCTCTAGTTCCTCTATGTGGAAATTCAGCCACAGAACTTCAGTAGCTTTCCACAAAAAATGGGCCAAGGTAGGTCCCTATATTGAAAATATTGCCAAATTCAAATCACTATAATTAAAAAAGTAAGGCTCGTACATCAATGAAATTAAGGGTTCCGATGAGAAATGTCATCTTCTATATGGTCTCCGAAAATGAACTCTCTCTGGCGAGTAGTTAGCGGACAGTCTACAGCGAAAGTTACTAAACTTGGCTGTTTTCAAAAGCTAAGCAACAATAAAGCAGCGGTCCTACATCAATTTGCTACGTTGAGGAAATAGATAAATATGTCTTGAAAGTGCTGTGCAAGTAACAGTGCTGTAACTGTTGCACATTTCTCAAAAAATGGTCACTGCTGAGGCATAGTCAGCCAAAACCATGTAGATAGCGCTTATTTTTGGTTATTCATCTCAAAATGCTAAAAGATGACTTGTTTTTAATGGATATATTTGAAATGTACAAATATCAAGCTTTTCAATGATATATAGTTCAACTATGTAAAACAAGGAGAACAGCCGCCGCGTCAGCTGGAAAAGTGGCGAAAACTATGCTTTCGTGCCGCCGGAGTGAGACCGCCGCCTTAAAGCCGGCCACACATTACAAAAGGCATACACCTTACTGCGCGTGTTCCCCTTAACACCACGTAGTGGGTGCGTAGCAAGGTGCATAGCAAGAGACAGCGAAATTTATTAGATGGCCGAAGAGGTCGGCCTGAGCTTGTGCACTCTGGCCTGCTACTCAGCACATGGGAAAAGGGAAAGGGAAGAAAAGGGTGATGATGATGATGGGGACAGGAAGAGGTGATGCGTATGCACATGACCACGTCACACCCAGTGGTCTTCTTAAAGTCTACTGTCAAGTCCAGTATTCTTCAGAAAACCTATAAATGCCCTTGTAGCAGTCCTTGATGCTGTCTGGTCGGACATTGCGGACAATATGTTAGCTTCACTTAGTGTGTTAACACCGATGCCGGCCAACGTTGAAACCAGCACCTTCCGTTGGGACACGTAAAGTGGGCAGTCGCACAATAAATGTGTTGGAGTCTCAACTACTGGACAGCGCTCACAGTTCGGGCTGTCCGCACGGCCGATAAGGTGCGCGTAGCGTCGGGTGAAGGCGACGCCTAGTGGAATCCGGTGCAGCAGACTGGTGTGGTTTCGCTTTATTTTGGCCGGCAGTCGAAAAGTCATGTTACGTTCTGTTTCCCGCAGACGCCTATGCCGACTGTCCGGTTGAGACCAGTAAGTTGTTGTGAACTCTCGCATAAGTAATCTCAACAAGAAGTTTACGTCACTGCGAGAGTACGGAATATTTACGAGATTGGCGTTGTTATCCAAAGCGGTTTTTGCTGCAGCATCAGCGAGCACGTTGCCTGCCAAGCCACAGTGTCCAGGTACCCATTGAAAGATGACCGAGTGACCATTCCGTCGTGTGATATCGAATGCCTGTATGATTACGGAAGCCAATACGTAATATTGTCCTCGTCTTGAGCATGAATTGAGGGCTTGCAATGCGGATTATGCATCAGAAAGTATAGTCCACTTGCGTGGTGCTTGGTCCAATACAAAGCGAACAGCTTCCCGTATAGCAACCAATTCTGCTTTTGTTGATGATGAGTTATGATCTAATCTGTACTGCCGGGAGATATCCAGTTGAGGGACCACAAAAGCGGCGGTTTAAACGCAAGGAGTCCCAGATCCATCAGTGTATACATGTATAGAGTCGTTGTATGTCTCAGTCAAGTATCCCAGGGTGAGTTGCTTTAGGCCAGCACAAGGAACCCGTGATTTCTTTGGGATTCCGGGTATTTGAAGGCACACCAGTGGTTTGCTCAGTGTCCACAGTGGCACTTCAGGGATCTCGGTTGGTGCTAAACCTAGAGGAATGGTACGTCTGTGAGTATTGATGCATTCCGAGTAGGCACAGCCTTGTCGGTTCTTCGGCAGTGAAGACAAGTGGTGGTGCGCATGCCGGGTCAGCAGCCGAAGGTGGATCGAAGAGGTTCACAGGACAAGTAAAGCTCTATAGGGTAGGTGCGTGACTCTTCGATGGTGCCTGATGTCGTAGTACATCGCGGGAGGCCTAGGCATGTCCGCAGTGCTCGCGCTTGAAGGCTCTTCAACGTACGAATACACGTTGTGCGCATACGTGAAATCACAGGTGAGCTGTAGCGGAGATATCCCACAAACAATGCCTGGTACAACTGCAGAAGGCTTTTCTCAGAGGGGCCCCATCTTAGTCCAGCTACAACACGAAGTACGTCTACAAAGCTGCTTAGCTTGGTCCGCAGCGCTGTGACGTGCTTCGACCAAGATAGGTTGTGGTCAATAACGACGCCTGCGTCTGTAATGCGTCACAGCAGGAATCACTGCTCCGTCTGCGAATATCGGATACCGCGTCGTTGATTTCCTTGTGAACGCCAATGTAACACACTTTGCAGTTGAGAGTTGCAGGCCTTGACGGCGCAAGTACTTGGATGTTATAGACGTAGCCTGTTGTAGTCTTGCTCGCATTTGTGAGCGCGTTACTCCAGAGGCCCATATGTAAATATCGTCTGCGTATACGCTGATTTTGAGATTGTCAGGAAGCTCCGCACCAAGACCAATGAGCGTGACGTTGAACAGTGTTGGGCTGAGGACCGCGCCTTGTGGAACGCCACGGTTTACATAGTGCCTGCCAGTGTCGCCATCAGCCGTCGACATGAAAATGGTACGATCACTGAGATAGGTGGCAATCCATGCGTGAAGTCGACCCCCTACGCCAACGTCTTCAAGCGCGTCAAGGATGGCTTCATGACGGACGTTACTGTAGGTACCCTTTATGTCCAAAAAAATTGCACCAACTAATTTCCGGCGTTGTCTTTCCTGTTCCACAGACGAAACTAGGTCTATAACTCCGTCTATAGATGAACGACCCCTGCGGAAACCATTCATGAAATCTGGCAAGGGGAAAGTATTCTCCAAGAGCCATTCCAGTCTCGTAAGCACCATACGTTCTATTACCGTGCCGACGCAACTGGCTAAGGTAATCGGTCTGTAAGAAGAGAGTTCGTTGGAACACTTGCCTGGTTTCAATATGGCCACTATGCGGCTGCACTTCCAGTTATCTGGTAGCGTCGCCGTGTCCCACGTAGCATTATAGAAGGACAAAAGAGCTTTCGATGCTTCCTGGCTGAGAGGAGAGAGAGCCGAATAAGTGATTCCATCAGGTCCTGGCGCGGAGGAGTGTCGGGAGGCAGAGATAGCAGCGTCGAGCTCGTGCATAGTGAACGGCAAGTCGAGACGCTCGTCACAGGATGGTGGTGAGGCATAACATGAAGGTGATCCCGGTGAGAAGGACGTGCCTACGAGCAATCGGCAATAATCTTCTGCTATTTCTACTGCACTCCGCCCGTGCTTTAGGGCCACACCTCGGAATGGGAACAACTGTTGCGCAGGTGTCCGAAGATTTCGTACAAGCTGCCATATTCGTGATAGTGGTTTCGTGGGTTCCAGAGAACCACAAAATGTTCTCCACCGTTGCCTGTCGAGCTTATCGAGGTGCCGGAGTACATGTCACTGTGCTTGACGAGATTTAGACAGGTCTGATGGTGATCTCGTCCTCCTGTACTTCCTTTCTGCGCGGCGACGCATTGCACGCAGGTGCTCGTATTGTGCGTCAACCTGCGATCTGGGTTTATGCACAGCGATGAGTCAAGTGTTCGCTGTCAAGGTTGATGCTATAACGCCTTCCATTTCGGAAATAAATTGGATGTTGCCACACTGGGTATCCACAGATGTTTGGAAGGCTTGCCAGTCTACGCTTCGTACAGAACGGGGAGTTGAACGGCGGAATCCTTTTAGTTGTATATACGTCGGGAGGTGCTCACTTCCGTGCGTTTCTACATATACACACCAAGAGGTGGTAGACAAGAGATTTCTGGTCACAAAAGAAACGTCCAGACAGCTGCTGTATGATGTGCCACGAAGGAAAGTGGGGGATCCATCGTTGATGGTCATCAGGCCCCTATTTAGCACGAAATCAGCCATGTCCCTGCCGCGAGTGTTCATCGACGCAGAGCCCCACATTGGATGGTGCGCATTGAAGTCTCCTACTAGCACGTGAGGGCTTGGGCAAGCTTGGAATATAGATGAAAGGTGAGAGCAGTCGACACGGCTTCTGTGGGGAATGTATCCACCTATGAGAGATATCGTACGTCGCTTGTGCTTCATACTGAGGCATATATAATTATTTAAAGCATGAGGAGCGGCGTCATGCCTCACGTACGTTAAATCATTACGTACACATATAATCAGTTTGCTCGTACTTCGGTTCTCGCGAGACCATAGTATCACGTAACCGGATATCCGAAAAGGTGATACCATGTTTGGCTCACATATAACAACCACGGGAAACTGATATTTAAGCATCCGTTGCCGAAAGTCAGACAGCCTACTTCGCAAACCTCTTGCGTTCCACTGCATTATAGCAGATGCGCGTATTCTCTCTACGAATGAGGTCGCCATGTTGTTCTATGGAAGCGCTACCAGGAGCGGTTCCAATACGTTGAGAATCAGCACTGCTGACTTCGCGCCCGGTGTCTGTAGCTCGCACAGAATGGCACGTAGGGACTTCAGCACGTTCTTCAGTGTTGTCTGTGTCTGTGTTTTGTCAAAGTCTTGCCTATCTTTTTGAGCCACCTTTGCAGTAGCAGCCCATGATGGGGGTTTTGCTTATTGCTCCAGACGGCAGTGAAGGCCTCTCATCGTCTGAACCATCTTCCTGCAACGGTGGTGCGGTTCCCTTTGTCCACCACTCGGTCGGTGTGCACTGCAGATGGGAGCAAGCAAGCATAGCAAGTATGCCGAACCGGGATTCCGCGCCGAAGGGGCGCGGAATCCGGTTCGGTGGCGACGAGATCTGCCGAAAGGGCCCTCTCCGCGCCGATCGCTCTCGGAGCGATTTTTGCGGCATCTTACGCCGGATCGACTCGCTGCAAACCAATAGGAGCGCTAGTCGATGAACTTGAAAAAATGGCGGACACTCCCGACTCGCTTGTCATGTCGCAGTGCACATAACTGAACGTTGTAACCAAATAGAGTTTAACTCACTCTCTGTAGCACTTCACGTT
>JALIZH010017545.1:0-17264 GCA_030522465.1 Rhipicephalus appendiculatus
TGCACGCGGGGAAAGCGCACTTTCTTGTGGGCGTTCGAAAGTAAACGTTAGTCCTTTCCCATGGTTTTTAAAATCTTCAAGAACTCTTTAGCGCATGCTCATACGAGGTTGAGCCCTTCTTATAAATAATTAAAAAGTCGTCCACATAAAGAAAAACATTAAGGACCTTGTCATTGTTACTGCAATTAAAATGGTGATGTAAAGATTGATCGATGGATGATAAAGAGATATCGCACAACACAGGCGCAATACATGTGAACCAATGCAGATACCTTTCTTTTTGAAGATAAATCTGGTCGTCAAACTTGATAAATGTGGCCTGAAGGTAAAATTCGAAAAACGTCAAGAGGTTCTCTACTGACATGCCTGCAGCATTTTGAATAGCAATCACACCATTTGCATCAATGAGCTCTTTAACTGCAGCAAACAATTCGCGATGAGGCACCGCGTAAAAGAGCTCTTTCACGTCGATAGAAAAAAGCAAAGCCAATGTCAATGTTGTCTTCAAGAAAACGCACTACATCAACAGAACTTTTCGTGAGGAACGGATCACTTATCTCGAGATTATTCAATACTTTGAGCAAGAACTTACTGACGCAATGCTGCCATCGGCCCCTTGCGTTCACAATGGTACGAAACGGGGCCTTGAGGTTTATGCGTCTTAACGCTAAAGAAAACATTCAATGCTGCACTTTCGCTGGTGGCTACATCTCTTGCGAGCTTATGAAGATCTAAGCGCTTCCAAAATTTTACTGCTTTACTCTTAACTGTAGCCTTGCCTTTTTTCACGGTAAGCAAGTTCTTGTTGATAGCCACAGCAGCTTTTTCATTGTACATGGTTTTGGGTAATGTAGCAAAGCCGCCTAGCTTATCCGCCTGCTAGACACACAGGTCATTCTGCCTAAAAACCTCAACTACACTTTTGAAACTGAGTTGTTGGCTAGGGCGCGATGCGAACGAAATAGCAAATAGGAAGACGGGCCTAGCAGTAATTTTCAATAGTACTGCTTCATCTCCTTCACTCCTCACTTCCTCTAGTGTCACAGCTCGGCAAGTCAGCTGTTCTGTGGGCGCCTAAATGTTTCGTGCAATCAGCGGGTTAGTGGTAGGGGTCCATCGAATCATGAAATATCCTTCAGCGCTGCCTTGTGACCTTATCGACGTGTCGAACTGCATGTTTTGCTCAGCGATGTAGATAGGCCTGACGGCAATCTCGCCCTTATGTGCCTTCTTTCTGCGCGGCGACGCATTGTACGCCGGTGTTCGTTTTGTGCATTAATCAATGATCTCGGTTTTCATTGATTGCCACGTTTTGTATTTGCAGACAACGCTGACTCTACCAAAACAGACTGTATGTTGGTACATTTATTATTCACAGGTGTTTGGAGTACTTGACAGTTGACGCTACGCACCAAAAGGGGAGCGAAACAGCGGAATCCACTTAGCTATGCGTATGTCTGGAGATCTTCACTGTCGTGCATTCTTGTGACTACACACCAACATACCAACATCGTAGCCAAGGCATTTCTGGAAACAAAGCAAACGTCCATGCAGCTACTGCACGATGCGCCGCGAAGGCAAGCAGGCTATTCTTTGTGGACAGACATCAGGTCGGGATTTTCAAAGGTTAGCAATAGCCCTGTCGAAGATATCCATCGAAGTGCAGCCCTACGGTGTATTGTGCGCATGAAGGTATCCTAATAATACGTGCGAACTTGGGCAAGCGTGAAACACAAACAAGAGGAGATAACAGCCAGCACGGCTGCTGCTAAAGGGATATATCCACTTAAAATCATTTTTAAGCGTCGATTCAGCTCCGTAGTCAGGAATACAAGATAATTAGAAGGATGTGAAGGGACGTCATGCCTTAGGTACGTTTTATCACGACGTGTACATATCATCAGGTTGCTCACACTACGATCGTCGCCAGACTACAGTGTCATGCATCCGAAAAATCCAAAACAGTAGAATAAATGGTAGAGGAGGAGAGGCAGGGAGGTTAACCAGTCCAGGATAACCGGTTTGCTACGCTGCACGTGGGAAGGGGGTGGGGAGATTGAAAGAGAAAGGGGAAAGTGTGCTGTCTTATGTGCTATCTTTCTTTCGAAAACAGATATTCGTTTCAACTAGTAGAGCTGCAGGTTTTGGCTCTTGCTGCCGGAATGAGCAACGCTAGATGATAAGTGGCGCCGCCGTAAAAGTACATCTGTTATATTTGTTATAGCGTTATACGTTCGAACCACCATTGCTCGAAGGAATTAGCCAGCAGTAGGTAATAGTGAGTCGACATTACAGGAAAGTCAGTTACCACTGAGCAGCTTTTGCGAACGCTAGCTTGCATTAGGCAAAAAAAGTCACCACTTGACCAGCATCAACCAGCGGCACTCAAGACAAGCCAACATTACCAAGCACCGGCTACCAATAGGTGACAATCAGCAAACATTGTCAGCCACTTCACCGATGTTAACCGTTCGCAATCATATCTACTACTCCAAAGTGGTTAACACTAATAACAACTACCTTACACTTAACCAACGTAGTGCAGTACTAAACATTAACCTCCAAAATTGAAATCCAGCACACAGAATACGACAGTAGCCAGCAGTAGGCCACCACTAGTCAACATTGGCACAGATCAGGCAACACTACCTAGCCGTTACGGTCAATTATCTAGTACTAGTTAAAACTTCGCCTACACTAGGAATTATCCTACAGTAGGCGCGAGCAGGGCTAACCTGTTTTGCTTTCATAATTGTTTGGAGAATATATGTAATGGAACATATGTCATGTCTCTTATTCTTCGGGCGTGTTGCAATATTTTCCTGATAAGTACACGAGATCAATGGTACCTTAACATTCATGTGATTCACGTCATATCGTATGGTTGAGTGCTGTCATGAATGGCATGGAGTTGAATCCATGCTCCATATGGCTTGCCATGAGGTGCCATTCATTACCGACCATTTTTCATAGATGTTTGGGTGCACATTCTGCTCTTTACCATGCTAATCAAACGACAGCAGTTACATTAAGGCAGATAGCTGAGTGCATCTTCATAGAGTTCAGGAATGGTTTGGCATTGGGCTGATTACCTACTCATTAGTAAATTGCACGCGTGCAATTTCAACGAAAAGATCACCTCATACATACCTGAATACATTTTACTAGGTGACAATATGTGGTTCTCGACGGCATCTCCTCTGATTAGGCTTTGGTTACCTCTCAGGTACTCCAAGACTCAGTCTTGGGTCCCCCTTTCATCTTTTGTAGGTCAGTGATATTATTAGATGCATTACGTCGACCTTCAGGACATTATCACATGACTGTGGGGTGTATAGTGTTAACGATAGTGATTCTTCCTTATTGGCTTCAGAGTGACTTGGATAGTTTCAAATATGCGCGTAAGATTTGGGAAATGACACTTAACATTTCAAAATGTTGAAACATTACCTTCAGCCATATGGTTTCAAGTTACATGAGTACAAACTAGACAGTGTTCGTCTATGCTAGTTTAGAAAATGTCAATATTTGGTTGTTATATTGACTTCAGAGTAAAGACGGGCATCGTCTTGACAGTGCTCGCTAAAACATTTCCTTCTGGGTGTTGCGTCGCTGTGGGCAGATTCATGTTAAATGGCGCAGGGGCAGTTCAGTACCACTACATTCACTTCGGGAATGCTTCAGTGGCTCCCAGATGTATGCGCTCAAAAGCTTAAAGGTAGTACAATTTAAATATTTACCATCTCTACAAGCTCAAATATGTCCTCGTCTGCATCACCACCACCTATCACTTAGAACCGAAATATAACGCGCAGCTGAATGCTGAAACTGCGTGCATACTAAATGAGACAAAAGACTGCAGAAGACTACGCAAGGATAACGGCTAGTTATACGACGCCCCTACTTCGTAGGTTTAGGCCATGGTCAGTTCAGCAGATTAGACAGACTAAAAAGACGCAGACATTCAGTGGACTCACGCACGAGAGAGATACATACGCTCTCTGTATCCGTGAGGGGGACCATCTTGGCGGACTATTTGTAGGTGGAGAAGGCAGTCCTGAAAACAACCAACCGGTATGAAGATGTGAGTATCGATAATAAAATGGCCTGTAGTACCATAAAATTGACCTATAAAATTATCTCTCAGTACACAAGCACAAACATGTGAGCATGTCCGCCAGAACAGGTGCGCGAGCGATGTTAAGCTCGTATATGTTGACACGTATGGAAAACAATCGAAGCTCAATAGTATGCCCTTTGTAGGAGGCGAAAGGAAGAAATAGTCTTATGAAACATCATAGCCTTATGGGCAAGCTGCATCATTGCATTGTAGCCCACTAGAATTCTATTGTCTTAACTTTACGGCCGACGAGCAGAACTCGCGGTGAGATGTGGTCCGGAGGGGCACTTATGAAGCAATAAATATAGTTGAGTCAGTAAACAATACGTAAAACTCTAAGAATAGACTGATACCTTAGCTATTTCAAGATAGACATTGAAATGCCACAGCTTAATATTTTCGCGTACCTTATGACTACTTATGAGCCTGATTCAAGGCACCCGTATCAACCAGTGCAGGCTAATTCCTAGGGTATCCAACAATAGAGGAGGTCTTAAAGAAGACAACCTCCTCAGATTTTATCATGCGTTCCTAATGAGTCATGTAAACTACGTCGCACTTATGCACAAATGGCAAGTTCACGAGAAAGCCAAACTAAACACCCTCATTCGCAAGAATATAAAGAGTGTCCTTGGGCTCCGAATTCGTACTAGCACCGAGAGCCTCGCAAGCCCAGGTGTTCACAACACCCTAGAAGAAGTCATAGAGGCGCAGCAGACAGCTCAACTTGCAAGTCTTTCGTCCACCATCGCGGGGCGAAAAATTCTTGCAGGCGTTAATATTAATCCAACTTTTGCGCTGGAACGAGACACGGAGCTGCACGAACGCACGAGATCTTACATTAAGGTTTCTCCGCTACCGAGGAACGTAAACCCACAACACAATACCGGCAGAAGGTTGCCCAGGGCCTCTGCGCTGCAGTCACATGCTACGCACACGCGTCGGACGCGTGTTTCGTCGATGCTGTTTAATATCAGTGTTCCGCTAGCCACACCTCCCGCTTTGCGGTCATCTCCGTGGCACCAAGGGCCGGGTCCTTTCGGCCACGTCGATCATTACCTCGTCGTCTGGCAAGGCAGAACAGCTACCCATAGCATTAGCCCTCTTAGATCCGAGCAAAACGGGTCTACACAGACTCAAGGTCTGCAGCCAGAGCATTCGCCTCTGTCGCCGTCTGTTGGGAAGTCGCCGAGATACTCGAAGGAAAAGTTCTTGATCACACCATCACCTGGTTCCTGGCCCACGTACGGTCGAATGTAGGGGGGCTTGTCAACGCCAACGAATTGGCCCATGCTCGAGCACGAGGTCCCGCTTGCCGCGCCGGGTTCTCCGAGACCGGAGCGGGCGGGGCCCGCGACGGGTCTTGCCCGATGGTGGCGGAGACAGCCCCCCCCCCCCCCCATTTCAGGGACATACTATCCACCTTTAACGAAGTCACAAAACCTTCTAAACTCACTCGCAGGGCATTTCCCTTGCCCCCACCTGAACCTATGACGTCTTAGGTTACGTAATCTTAGGTTCCTGCAAACGCGCTCGTATCCCAGCCCTTCGATTTACACTTGTTTCACGGAGGTCTCCCACTTCATGTCCCGACAGCGGCAGATACAGCAATTTCAAACGCATGCTCTGGGAGTGCCCCTCTTTACAGCGCCACGCGGATCAAGAGATTTGGCAAGACACTTTTTATTCACTGCTCAAGAGCCACAACTGGTTCCAACGACTCCAGGCAGTGCAGAAGGCCCACGACGCGGCGGTGAGGCTTGGTCTTCCCGTCCCGACGTGGGAGTGGCCCCGGTCCACCCTAAATCAAAACTGGGGGATGACTTGTTTTGGAATTTATTAAAGTTTAGTACCTAACTAAATACTTCTACCTTGTCACAAAAAAATGCCTAATATAAGATGGCGGGCATCCGTATTGCCATTCTAACAAGTGTGTATCAAGGAAACAGCCTTGAGAAGTAAAAAAGCTTGACGCTGCGCTTATACATCAATCTTCAGCTTTGACGATATGCTAAGCGAGTCTTCAGCGTTGACAATATACTAAGTGAGTCTGGTGATGGTGTGACCGTTGTGCCCGTTGACCTCGATTATCATGCCTAAAACCCGGATGGAATCAAACCTCGAGATTCTGTGCCCTGTTGCCGTGTTTAGTCTGATATCAATATCTTCTAAGGCCTTCGAATTGCTTGGGTTGGGGCCCCTTCTGGTGGGCCGATACAGGAGGAGTTCAGATTTGGACGTCGAGAGTTTGAGCCCTATTTGATGTATGTGAGTAACAACGCAGTCATGTGACTCCTGTAGAGATTGTTCCACGTGTCCATCCGAACCACCAGAGCACCAGACGGTGATGTCGTCAGCGTAAATGGCGCTTCCGATACCGCCCAGATGTTCTACCTCGGTAGAAGTGCTGAATTTTAAATAAAATTTCAGTTGGCAGACCAGTGCGAGACCTGTTCTGCATGTGTTTCTTCGCCACCCTCGTTCATTCGCACTGCTTCAAGTTGTTTGCAATACAATTGTGTTTCTTGTCACGCATCGTCTCATCCACCCTCTTGATGTCGCACTCCTTGCGACGTGGCGAACAGTTAACTATCACACAGTCTCTCTCAACATTAGTATTTGGCATCTATCTTTGTGGAAGGCCTGGTCATAGCATTCCGTGATTGTACCGAATGATCTGTTGACGCCTTTGCTTGATTATAACGCTGACAATTTATATTCTTAAAACAGCAGAAAGCGCGTTTAGCGTCCGTCCGCAATTAACATCCGATCGAAACAAAATTAGCCCAACGACGTTACGACGGCACGTGTCACTGCCACCACCGAAGTGGTCCTCATCCAGTGAAGTTATTTTGTCGAATTCAGAAGTTTATCTTGTCCACTTTCAAAACCAACCTCGTCCACTTCGAAATTGCATGGTTCCCATCCATCTTTCTGGTTTACCCACCCAAACACTGATTCTGTCCAGTTCTTAAGTTGCGTTGAACCACATTCAAAACCAACCCGCCCCATTCTCAAAGCTGACTTGGCCCACCTTAAAACTTAGATTTCCCCATTTCGAAAACTGAGTCAATCCGCGTTCAAGACTGAATACGTGCTATACAGAAAATTGCGAGATTTCACTACGTAGAACAGATAACCCCTAGTCAGAGATAGTGACGGAATAAATGTCAAGGAATGGCAAATACAGCCACGGAAGACAGCAAGCGAGGTACCATGTTCGACTTTTTGAATTCCCCGTATGAACCCTACACAATCCAAATATTCAGTTGAATCAAGTTTGAAACCATCTGACCCAGTGAAGATTTATTTGGCCCCCCAGAGAAGCTTTAATCCGCAGACAGCTACATGCATGTGAAAAAATTGTTTTCATGCATTAAAGAAAACAGTTGAGCAAGGCAGGATAAATTAGCCATTCGTCCAGCAGCAGACATAGGAAAGATGGATGATGGCCATTCCCATAATTCGCTTTGCCGAGTTCTTCAAATGAGTTGACACACTCTCAAAACCACCCTGTCTTGCTCCTATAATATACTGTAGCCATTATTGAAAGATGGTAATGAACGGAATGATGTTTTAAGTAACGCAGAATGTGCAGATGCATTTGATACCGCCTCCAACAGTATGAGGATCTCAGCGAATTAGAAGTGAACTACCAATGTCTAACACTGTATTTTCTATTGATGACATATCTTACATCGAACATCTAAAGATCGCGTAATCAGCTGGTATTGACGAAATTAAATCGAAGTTTTTTACTAAATACTAAGAAAATTTGTGCTGCTTACTTATTCTTTCCTTATCCGAGTCTCTATCAATAGGTCAATTACCCGATCACTCCATAAATCTGGCAGTAAGCAGTCACCATTAAATTATTGCCCAATATGCTTAACAAGTATAGCATGTAAAATAATTGAAAATAAATTTATTCACAAATCACGACTTTCGTAAACATGAATGATTTTTTTTTAATTTCTCGTAGCACCGTTTCCGCAAAACTCACTCTTGTGAAGCTCAGCTAGCTAAATTCCTTCGTGCTTTACATTTGGACTGTAACCAATAAACGGATGCCATCTTTTTGATTTCACGAAAGCGTTTGATAAAGTGTGTCATCAGCTTCTTCTTTTTTAAACTTTCTTACTTAGACATTAACCCTAGTGTTATAATTAGATTTTTTTGAGGCACCGCTCACAATCTGTTTTTGTAAATGAGTGTATTTCACATACTCATCCAGTAACGCCCGGTGTTTTCCAAGCTTCGGCATTACGCCCTCCACTGTTTCTAACGACGTACCTCTACACTTTTCATGTCAAATTCGCATGTTCACCTACCATTGCGTCATTTATTGCACTATTTATTCCATCTCAGCAGCAAGCACTTCAACAAGATTTTAACTCTAACCAAGCACAGTGTGACCAGTGAATCATGACACGTAACTGAACTATATGCCAATAATTATCTTTCTCACGTCGTCAAAACCCTTTAACCTTTCCTTACTCAGTCAGTAATGTTGACTCGGACAGAGTCGAATCATCTAAGTACCGAGGTTGAGGATTGTCATCTGATCGAATATGGGGTGCGCATGTGACTAACATAATAGCGGGTGCTATCGAATCACTCGGATTTCTAAAACGATATTTACGTCACGTTTCCAAACACTTAAAACTGCTTGCCTACAAACCCATCATCATACCAAAGCTTGAGTATGCAGCTGCCATTTGGACCTCGACTCCGGCTTATCTAACAAATTCACTTGAGGCATCTTTCTCAAGAGTTCTGTACTTGACACTAGACTTTAGGAAGACAGCTGTGTTACGTGGTTATTGCACATCCGCATCAGCTCTTCCTTTCTCGATCATCACCTTCATGACTCTTTTCCCTCTTTCCCTTTGCCCTGCGCAGAGTAGCAGACTAGAGCGTAAAAGCTCCGGCCGAACACTCTACCGTCTAATAAATTCGATTTTTCTCTCTCTCTCTTTCTTGCTTCAGGCACCACAGAACCACGCGGTGCGATTTATACATTCATCATATTTATACCATGTGAGTTTGTCATTGTTGCAAGAAGAATCATCTGTATTAAATCTTGCACTTCGTCAGTGCATTCACATCCTAGTTCTGTTCCATAAGTTCTATTACAGTTCACGTGACCGCCCTGACTTAAGCCTCAAGCCCGCCTATCTCATCGCACCGTTCATGCCTTACAAGCCACCCGTTCACGCAGCGGCACCAATACGTTTTCTGTCTCCTTCTTTCCACGGGCATCATCTGAATGGAACGACCTTTCCCGCAGCACTGCCGCAGCTACCTGCCCGACTTTATTTGGGCAAAGTGTTACACATTACCTGTCGCGCAAAAAATTACGTGCGTGGTTATCGTTTTGCATAATTTCTGTATATGTACCCCTTATGTAATACTCCCTAGAAGGGTCTTCAAAGAAATGAAGTTAAATGCATTGCTTCTCGAACATTGGCCATTGTCCAATCCGAAAAATGCTTTGACCCACTTTTAAACAGTGTCAGACGGACTCCAAAAATCTGCGCGTCTCACCACCAATATGACAGTACGTTAGGAAGCTAAGCCAGGTGGCAGTGGTCTGCGTTACAAAAGAAACACAAGGGTGACATCGGTCGAGATTCGGCGCAATCAGCATGGTATGGCCGATGGCGAGAGTGACATTAGGAGCAGCAGCATGTTTATATTACGGAACCGTTTCATGCTAAAAAACCGAGAAACTCCGAAGTTCCCTGTCCGAGTGCTCTGTGAATCATATGATCCAACACTGAGGCTGGATACTTCTTCATACAGAATTCAGAGAAGTCTTCGCAGCTGGAATAACATCGGTGCATCTATTATTCTATCGCACCTAAAATACAGTATTTTATGAGGCTAGTGGAGCACCTGTTCGTAGGAGTTTTCAGCATATGAACGTATTGTTACTCTACCAACATAGCATTCCCAACACTAGAAAAACGAAAACGCCTATTTATGGTTCTCAGTTTTCACCGGTCTTGTCGAAAATAGCCAACTGTAAAAACAGAAGGACGAAGGTTTGTACTAGAAAAGAACAAACACATAATAGTACAAATATACATTTTAAATGACTGCGTTAGAATCCGTACGATGCTAGAAGGCGACTCTGCCGTCAGGTCTAGTTTTAACAGAGAGCTATTATATTAACTATCTTAGCTTTCTGAGGTCGATTTGGCCTTTTCATAAAGGGGAGAATGTGCGGCCTTAGGACAGTGTGCCTCACACAGCTAGGTCCAGCCTCTTTTCCTTGTTGAATACCGAATAGGTCTCAAGCGTTGGATCATCTTTTACAGCGAAAGCTATTATGAGATCACAACAAGGGTTGTTTCTGCGCCGTAGTTGTCCGCCGCCGCCGCCGCCGCCGCCGCCGCCGCCGCCGCCGCCGCCGCCGCCGCTGCCGCCGCCGCCGCCGCTGCCGCCGCCGCCGCCGCCGCCGCCGCCGGTGTCCGTAACCAATATCGCACGAAATAAGAAAAAAAACTAAATAAATAACACCTATGACCGAACGGGAATCGAACCCGGGTCTTCTGCGTGGCAGCCCAGCACTCTACCACTGAGCTACGCCGCTGCTTGAAACTGCGGTGCAAACTGACCCTATGCAAGCTTCATGTCGGGTCAGGAAGGGCGTTAACGTGTGTTGTTAAGCGTTTTAGAACTGTAAAGTAAGAACCAGGCGTCACACAAATCGAATTGCGTAACGAGTGGGTCGTTCAATGCTCCAACCCATTAGAAAAGCCTCAGGCAAAATTCTTCATCGTCGTCAGCCACAGCATCAACAAATAACACATAATGTGTTACAACAGTGTAGCGGGTACCGTGCTTTTCTGAAGAATGACAATTAATGGCATAGTAGACGCTTCCCCACTACACAAAAATTACGATGATTTATGGCGTAGTGGGTACCATGCAAGTACGGTTGTTGTAGTTGCCCCAAGAATGTTTAAAAAAGGCTCTAGAAAGGCCGCTCTCCCAGCTTTCGCTGCGGCTGTGCTGCGAGTTCTGCGCAGGCCTGGCGGTTTTTTTTGTTTGAACCACACTTCACTGAAAATTCATCCTCTAGTATTGTTTTAACCATACATACAGATATCTGCCGCACATGTGCGTTTTGAAAATATTTCGAGGCTTTTATGCAAGGACCACTGATGAATTACTACAAATCAGAGGGCGCACCGATGTAAATATCGCTTAAACAACAGTAGCTTAAATTATAAGTACTATTGTTGCATTCACTGCTTATAAACTTCTTTAAACGCAAGAAACCTCTCACTTAGGGCAGTGTTCTTCAGATTTCGTCTTGGTTCGAACGAGATAGGAGCACATGAATTAAAACATCGTCCTGTCTAGCAGCGTTACTGTGAAACGCACAGTCACTTTTACATAATCCAAACTAAGTTTTTTATTAATGACAGGTTTTTTCCACCGTACGGTTGCTCCCTGTATCTCTTTGCTAGAAGAACCACAATGCGAGGTGGCGTCATGACACATAGCAACACATTTCATGCGGTTGTTCCTGCGTAGTAATGGATCTCAAAGACTAATTTGAGTATATCACCGTTTTATGGCGAAGTTCCTATTGCTGAGTTGTAATCTCGCATGGATAAAGCTGCCATGAGTCTTTCAATCAGTCAGCTATTCCACAGTGCTCTAAAATGCTAAAAAAACTATCTGTTTAAAAAAATACACTCAAAATCCTTTCTTTTTGAGCATGTGATACTTTCGATAAAAATAAATATTTCTGATAGCGCTTTAGGTTGCACTGTGGTAATAGGTCAGCAAGAAAATATATTTGCTCTTAATGCGTCATAAGTTACTTACGTCCTGTTATTTCTTTTGGAATATGCTGTTGAGGGTAGGGAGCCTTCGCTGAAAATTAAGACAGACACTTTTAGCTTCAGTGCAAAAGAAAAGTAATATTCTTGTGCTCATTTCTTCCAGGCATTGGTGTAGTTCTAAATCCTGCGCCAGCGTGGTTATTGTGTAGGTCTTGGTGGAGTTCTGAATCCTCCAGTAATGCAGCTCCAGCACGGGCAAGAAAGTGATCCCCTTGGCAATCATGTGCTTGCCGAGGCATTAACGCCCTGTCTGGCGCGGCGCGGGTATGAGCTGGATGTTTTACAAGCGTTCTCCGCGATTCTAGGTTAGTTATCGCTGTTAAGTTGTGGTTAGTTCTTTAGTTTACACTATTTCAGACATTGCTAGTTTGGTTTGGCGTGGTTTTGAACATTGCTGGCCTTGTTTTAGGTCTGTATTGACCACTGCGACACCATGCGAGATGTCATAGCAAATGACCGAGGCCCTTAAAAGTGCTGCGCTCTTCAAAGTGCTGCCAAATTGACTTAAAACTACAGTAAGAAAATTGTGGATGTCTTAGACTTCCAAGTGCACTACACTGAAACCATACATCACCTTAAGCCGACAAATAATTAGGAAATTACTTTAGTGTCATTTTTCAAACTTTAGATTGAGCACGTATGGCCTGGAGCGTCTTCTTCTCGAATATGTAGCAGGTAACATTAAAGAACTGTAAAGGTATACAATGGCATTATTGCAAATGAGTTCTGCGGAATCCCGTAAGGTGGCGGAAGGGTTAAGAAAGGGAAAATAGACAACCACCCATTTGTAGCACGAAGCCACAAGGAAATCCATACGGATTTCTCAGAAAGAAAAGCTCCTTAGTTGCCGAAAAATTCGTCCTGATCCGGGGTTCGAACCCGAGACCAACGCCTTTCCGAGGCGATCGCTCTACCAATTGAGCTAACCAGGAAGCTAGCAATTGGCAGCGCGAGGGCGAATTCATCGACAGCTCGAAGCACATGGACACAAGTATTGCAAATGAGTTCTGCGGAATCCCGCAAGGTGGCGGAAGGGTTAAGAAAGGGGAAACAGACAACCACCCATTTGTAGCACGAAACCACAAGAAAATCCATACGGATTTCTCAGAAAGAAAAGCTTCTTAGTTGCCGAAAAATTCGTCCAGGCCCGGGGTTCGAACCCGGGACCAACGCCTTTCCGGGGCGGTGTAATTGAGCTAACCAGGAAGCAAGCAATTGGCAGCGCGAGGGCGAATTCATCGACGATTCGTATCACCCCGAAATTCGTATGAGCTGCGATCGTATCACCGAGGTTTCACGGTAAATGCCCATGAGCCTTCTGCAGATCAGATTATCGAGATCCGAAGTTCTATTCGCAGATATCACTGTAGAGCATGCACTGCTTTTTGTTTAACTTTCGTTCTGTCTTCAACACGCCTACTGTGGTCTTCGTGAACATCTATAGATCATGAAAGTATGCAAAAAAAAACACCCCTTGCTTCCTGAGCGTGGAAACTTCTTAGTTAAGGCAAATAGCGCGTACTACATTTCGACTTCGAAGCCGCAGTCATTTTAACATGTCACAACGGACTTTACGGTTGCACTTGATTTGCTGCTCTCCTTGTTTCTTAGTTAAGGCAAATAGCGCGTACTACATTTCGACTTCGAAGCCGCAGTCATTTTAACATGTCACAAGCGGACTTTACGGTTGCACTTGATTTGCTGCGCTCCTTGTTTGCCGTGTTTGGATTCAAGCGGATAAAGCATCAGATTTTTGTGGTATGCAAGGCTTTACAAAATATTTTTTTTTTAATTTATAAGCTGACATGGCATCGACACGACGCGGCATCGAAAGAAATCCGACCTATGAAATTCCCATAATTCTGACCCGGGCGAAGTAATTCCTACTTCAGAGAATCGCTTTTCTTTTCTTACAACATATATCCTTAGAAATGTTTGAAATTCGTCACGGAATCAGCCGGTATACTGTGTTTTGCCGCTTTGTAATGGACAAGATGAAGCTTACATCGTAAGTTGATGATCTGAAACTTACGATGTAAGGTAAGTGAGTAGTAGCCTATTCCAGAGTTCTCACTTAGGCCCGGCGTACTAGGTTGTGGACGAGCTGCACTCGACCGAAGATTGCGCGGTCAGTGTTTATCACATTTTTATGGAAGCAAGCAGCCAACTCTGCAACGAAAGTCGCATTGCCTGACATGTCGATTACGTAGGGTTCTTTTTCTAAGAAGCTTGATGTTCTGGCGTGGCTGTGTAGTGGAATACCTGACTGTCATAAATAATGCTTGCGTTCTACTTCGGCTCGGGCTGGGATATTTATTCTCTCCTTAGATCGGAATTTTTCGCTAATCTACAACGCCGTCAATCCTGGCACCGGATTTTTACGACACGAGTTCCCTAAACGCTTTAGAGTTGAGATTTGCCGTCTATTTCCGCTGTCTTTGGTTTGATATACGCAGTATCTGTGGCGCATATGCCCGTATACTACGAGACATGTATTGCGTACGGGCCCCTAGTGACTGATTGAAAGGGTGTCATGACGTATGCTTCAGGCAATTCGCGTTATTTAGGGCATGACCTCTGAATTGTGTTCACCTTACATTTTTCTCCTCCTATACCAATTTTAGTAGCGCGTCCCGAGTTAAGAAGCCGACCAGGGTAGGGCCCAAACATAGGCTGCTGGATAGATAGATAGATAGATAGATAGATAGATAGATAGATAGATAGATAGATAGATAGATAGATAGATAGATAGATAGATAGATAGATAGATAGATAGATATAAACAGTCAAATTGCCTTTGGTTCACTGAAAAATGCTTCATGTAGGAAAAAAATTGAAGGACACTTTGTACATTCCAAAGCGTGTTCGGCGAAAGCGTGTGGCCATTCCACTGATTATGCCATGTCTTTTTTTTCTTTTACTCTCTCAGTGGGATAAGACACAAACCGAATGGGTGCGTGTTTTCTTCTTTATTTTTTACCGCGAATCGAAGCGAGACGCGAGACCCGTCTTGCTCCGTTCGCATGCGCTAGTATTTTCTCGCGCTTTGCCGATCGTACAAACGCCATCCGCGTTCCAACTCTTAAATTGACGGACCCTTTGTAAATTGGAAAGTGTATTCCGTGAACGCCTGGGTCCATTGAGACGGCGTCGGTCAGAATGATTGCAATCTCTGGGCACAGAGACGCTACGCAAGCAAAGCGCGAGTGCTATAGAGTCCGACGCGACCGGCGTCCGTCTGCGCATAGCGGCGGCCACCTGGCTCCGTGCCAGAGCTCGAATGGACGGACGGACGGATGGACGGACGAACAGACAGACAGATGGACGGACAGACGGACGCCGGACGGAGGTCGGACGGACACCGGACGGACACCGGACGGACGTGAGCATGAGACATTAAAGGCTTTCGCCTTAAAGATTACACCATCTCCCGCTAAAGGGAACCATGTGTAGATGCGAAGCAGCGGGCGCTAACGCTTACAGTGGCGGCGGCGTTGACGCTAGCGCTCATCGCAGCGTTGCACAGGAGAGAAACCTGGGGGGCACAAAGCACGCAGTGATGGACCGGTGTTACCTACTGGAACATCCCAATCGCTGCTAATGGGCAATGAGAGACAGAAGACTCGGACTGGACACAGAGACCCACAGTCCGCTTTTAGTTAACGCGCACGCTCCTAATTTTTTATCGTTCGACAACGCACAGGAGAAATCTCCCACCGGCACCACCTTGCAGGTCAAGATCCATTGCCATATATACGGGGTGGCCAGTGAAGGGTTGTGCAGCGCGAGCAGTCGATTTTTTCAACCAAGAAACTCGCTAGCAGACGCTGCCTGCGTCGGCGTCGCGAGGCGAGAGAGGGGGGGGACCGTAGGAGAGGGGAAGACGCGCATGCGCAGTGGGGGGTGTGGACGCCGCCGACAGGGATGCCTAGAGGAGAGAGAGAGGTGGGAGAGGAGGTTTTTTATTTCATTTTTAATGGGTTGGCGCATGCGCAGTGGGGGTGTGGACGGACGGACGGACGGACGGACGCCGGACGGACACCGGACGGATGGACCCCGGACGGACGTGAGCATGAGACATTAAAGGCTTTCGCCTTATACGTACGACGGGTATCTCTTTGTGGTGGAGCTAGATATACTTGCTTTGAGGGTTTACCTGCACAGAAGAAAAAAAAAGTATCAATTATGTCGCCATGGGGAAGCGTTAAATGCGGTAGCAGGAAATTCAAAATACTGCAGGAAGTAAGCCTAGCAGCTGATTCTTTCAGCGTCATGTCTGACGTAATCCAAAAATCTCTGGCGTAAAGACACGCGGCCGTTTGAACGAGCGAAGCAAGCTCCTTAGTATCGGTATGTGTCGTCGGCTGATTTCTTGCGAAGATACAGCACGCGTGAGTGTAGTGAGTGTAGGCGACCATCCCCGGCTCATCAAAGTACGCTCTTCCTGCGGAAGGAACGCAGCCCCCGCTAGGGCGCTCCTCCATGCGCCTTCACGAGAAGAAGGTGGCCGGCACCTTTCATCTCTGCTTGAGCGTCGTTCATCGGCAGCGCTCAGGCGCTTTCACTCGCACATAGAACGTACCACGCCCATTGCGGTTTTATGTTTGTGGACTTCATACGGAACATTACGGATACGCCGACGGTGAAAATGCGACTGCAGTGTCATTCTATACGTTATCGCAATACAGAATGATAACAGAAACAAGAAAACTTTAGGGTGAAATCTTTAGCCCTCTCCAGCGCCTTCTGGTGGGTCGTAACGGGCGGCTTGACTGCCAAGTGACAGTTTATGCGACTCGAGCCGGGCTGTACATTATTGCACAGCGTGCAACGTGACCACGCAAGGAACCAAACGCAAAGCAGATGGGGCGGTTGTCGGAAAAACGCGATCGGTTCGCTGGAGTAGGACAAGTCCATGTCCCAGATGTCCCAGGTATGACTGCTTGGTGGACTGCAGGCGGGGGCCTATGAATGACGCGGGAGTATGTAGGCGGTATATCCGCTTCGAAATCCTTAGGTCTGGCGATGGCTTTGGCGCACTAAGTGGGGCAGCCACAGGGGATTGCTTGGGGTGGCCAGGCTACAACTTGCGCATAATTGAGTGGCGCCGGCGCTGGAAGGAGGTGGTGGTATAGCGGCATTACCTGCGGCATTTCCTGCTCAATAGCGTGGGGGAGAGGAGGAGGTAGTGTGGTCGACGGCTGTTCAACAGGCTGCGGGTCAACGAATGCCAGTAGACAGACCTGGCGGGCGATTTCCTAGCGCTCGAAGGTCTTGATTTC
>JALIZH010017546.1:0-45950 GCA_030522465.1 Rhipicephalus appendiculatus
GGTGACGACGACGGCTTAATTGTAGACCTGTGCAGGTCCACAATAAGTGTGTGGCAGTTACATCGCGGATTGGGGCGTCGTAAAATGGGCACGACGTACCATACGGGCCGCGGTAGTACATTCACACTTGTGTACACAAGTGTGTACATTCAGCCTTGTTCCAGCCAGTCGCACGTGTATACAAGCAACGAATGGTGAGGCTGCCACCGCCTATGACGGGGCACAGTGCAGAGCGTTCGAGGTTGCAACATTCTCCAGTGATGAGCGCAAGATGATGATATTTGAGTTCAGGGCTAATCACTGATTTAATGTTATAAAGCTGTCGCACACGCTGTGACCACGTCGAGCCCGATCCAGACCACTGCTTTATCTGCGCCATTTCCTCCAACTTTCTGTCACCATTTTTATAGATGCGTGAAATTAGATCTTAGGCGAACGTCTCGGCAGCGACTCCAGGCTGTGGTGCCCATGATCATAATGACGTGAGGTAGGCTGGGAACTGTGGTGGTTGTACTCTTGAAAGAAAACAACGAAGTGAGTCGGTGTGCGCGTGCTCTCGCGTGTCAGCCATTTTTCCTACAAAAAAACGCCTCTGTTTTGTATCTCCGCCCCCTGTCTAAATATCTATCTGTAGCCTGATGACAATAGGAGTGATTCCTGTACTGCGTAGCAGTGGAAATTCTCGATCCTGATCCGGAAATGATAATGACGCCAGTTTGAAAAAAGTGATGAGGCAAGTTTTGAATAACGTGTCCTTTGAGGCTCTTTGTTGTTTTCTGTTTTGAAGTTTTACTTAAACATTACTATCACTAATAAGAAAGAGCGCTAATTTCATTTTATAAAGAAACGCAGTTGCTGCTGACGCTCCTAGCTGTGGTAGTGCAGTGACACGAGCTAAATAGTGAGTGTGCCGAAGGCCCGTCGGGAAGCGTAAACGCATGCTAGTGGCCCCCAGTGCCGCGGGAAGGCCACAGACGCTCGCACAACGTAGTCAAATGCGCACCGTGAATTGCACGCCAGACGTTACTGTAGCAACTGTTTACGTCTGAACGTAAACTTAGATAATATGTCTGCAGAAGCCAGGTGGCACTGAGCTACACTACTGTGGCAGGGGGGTGCGTAGCCGCAATTTTCCGTACTCCAGGCAAAAGCACTGCTCAGAGGTTCTACCTCAGATATCCTTCTTTTTCTGAAGGAAGGTCTTTTTTCTGCCGGTGAGGTCCTCCTCTTGTGCAAAAATACAGGAAGGACTGCGTTGTGGTACAGCCGCAGAGATTTCATAGTCAAGTATAGCGATTTCATTGGATAAGGCACTTGTACGCAGTCTCCGTCTTGGGAATGCTTCCGGCATAGCGAACCTGCTCTTGCAGGTTTGACGATTTTTTTCTGAATAGCAGTGATCACTTTGCTGCCATATTTTTTGTTCGAATGATTAGAGGATGCGTGCTTTATCGCTGCCGCGATAAACTTGACGAGGTGAGGGTGCTCCCAAACGTCGTGTACGCCGTAGGAAAGGTCGTAGAAACATCACTGACGAACCCTGGTCTCACAAGAATTTCGAAGAGAGTAAAATGGACCATGCAGCGGGGGGGGACATCCTTGAAGACCCCATAATTGACACTTACCCCCGGCAGCAAGTAAACTCGCAAACCAATGCAGCGGACTTGCGTGTCCATTGTGATGACGATGCTTTTCAACGTATGTCGCTCTGCCGTCCTGCTCACCTAACTCGACGTACGTTGGGCAAGTTTCCGCGCAGAAAATTTGCCCGCTAATATAGCATAGTCGTTTAATTCAACACCACGAAACTCGCTTCCGCAGGAATGTAATAAGTAAATCTTCCAATTTGCCAGTAAAGTGCAGAATTGAAAACCGATTCAGTGTTCCTTTTATGTTACCCATATCACCAACTACATCTGCACTTCATTTGACCCCTAACGCTGCCTTCCAGCAGCTCAAATATACAGCTAAAGTTCCTCACTTCACCATTCATTGAGCGTTATTTTAACTGCGTCTCAATTTCTTTTGCAACTTCCATATGCCTATCGCGATTGTGCGCCACGACATTACTTATGGCGGCTTCAAATATTCATCTGGTTAAACTTTAACACTGTTTATCTAATGTAGCGGCCACCCTCCACCACGCCTATGCTTCGGCAGAATATTTGCCGCCCACTCAGAATTGCACAAGAAATGTAACTTGCGCTTAGGGCTGACTCCCTACTTAATGTTTCAGTGGATGGTGGCCTTAGATTTGTTACTACTGCGACAGAGTTCTTCGCTAGCCGACATGTTGACGAATTCCATAATGAAGTTTGTAGTTGTCCGTCAATGAAAAAAGACGTCTGTATGAACACCGCAATGAAAAAACAAAACAAGAACGCCGTTGAGTACAGGAGACATTCAGAAGTCAATACGATGGAGTACCAATTTATGACACCCAAGAGCAAAATATCATGCTGCATATTTTGGGTATTCAGTGCAAGCTCCACTATGTTTGTCATCAATGATTTCGAAGCGCAGGGAACTGTAGTCATATCAGTGGCAACAGAAAAAGCTGGTAAAGTAGCCAGAAGTAAGCCTCTGATAATATACGGCGCTAATGTGAGATTTATGAGGTCTTGTGGGTGCAATAGAAGCATAGTGGTTAAAATAACAATATTTCTTGAGCAAGATAACGGCGCATTTTACTTACAGACTCGGTGGTGCTGGTCCGGTTCTGCCACCGCGTTTACGATGTTGATTACTGCGAACACTGAAACAACGCCAGTACAAGATTTGACCATCACGCCCTCACAGTCCTTACACTTTACTGACAGCAACGATTAGTCTGCCTGTAATTGTACATTGTGAAAGGTGGATGTTAAAGTGTACCGTGCCTGTCCTCAAAAATGAAATAATGCATTCAGCCAAAAGCAGAGGATGGGCTTGAATTGGTGAATATATTGAAGTAATAACAACATATCGTGGACTTCCAACGGGTTTTGGGTGGTATACGTGCTAGCTGTTACGCTACAAAACATAAAAAAATTTCCTGCAACACTACACCGGATAATACAGATCTTCAATATTTTGCAGAAATGAGGATTTCCTAAACATATTTTTAATGCTGCCCGGTGGTTTCGGCATTGTTTTGCCAGTACCACGTATCCATACATATCTTCATTGCGTTGGCATGAAGGACGGCTTCAACGGGGATTCGTTGTCGGAGGGCAAACGTCGAGGACCATCTCTGAATGCCTGACGATCCTCAAGTTGAAAAGAAGGAGGAGTTTCATTAACTCCACGCAATCGTGGATTGTTTCTGAGTGCGGCCGCAATGGCAAATATAAAGAAGTGTTATGTGACATGCTTAATCCACTTCAAGTGCTAAGATAAGCTTCTACTACCGAGATGGAAGAACTGTTCAGACTGATTGTTTGAGTTGTTGCATTGCGCGGCGTTTTTCACTCTTCTTTATTTAGGTAATCAGAACCAGATGTTAATTAGTCTTCTAAAGCAAACGATGAAACAAAAGTTGCATGTAAGACCGTAAATAGCCAAAACTAATCTTATATACACCAAAGTATTGCGCTTCACTTGTACTACGTTGATGAACATCATGTCTTATACTTAATGCGCAGCTGCGTTGTGGTTATTTTTTTGCATAAAATATTTAAGTGTAGCTTTGAACTCACTGCTAAGAATGGCCAGCAACGTGAAGCCTGAGATCTTCATTCTGGCAGACAGGTGTATCTTCGAACCTGTATGCAAACCAAGCCACTCAGGTGAAATCTCACTCAAAAGCATCATTGATAAATTCTTCCAGAATTTCGGTATATAAACGCACAGAAACTCTATAGCAAGAAATTTTACTTACCAGACAGTGGACTCTTTCAGCTATAGTTGACTTGATGTGGCTGTAGGTGTAGTCTAGTAGTCCAGTAGAGACGCTGGCTGGTGGGTTTATAAATGCTTCTCTGTTTCTGTTATTCCATCACATTTCAAATGAGTCCCTGCAAGAAGTGAGGAATAATACCGCTCTGGAAATGGACAACATATTTGCATCGACTAGTTGGTATTTCCAAAGAGTTATTAAAGGCTCGGGTATAGACATTCAGATATCTGTCATACATAGAGTAACAAGGTTTTTGTCAAACATGAAAAACGATCACAATTAGCATATTAACTGTGTCTAGATTAACTATTCTTCTTCATGTTATCAAGGAACTTGTAATTGAAAAGTGAATTTTATAGTTGTTTTTTTAGCAGTGACACAAAATAGCAAATTTTCCACCATAAAAGACTTGAAAGATTTGATGTGCAAATATATCAAGCAAGACAGGTTTAATAACGAACTCATGTATGAGGCGAAGCACTCTACCAAGATGAAATGCCTAAACACGCGCTGCTGCTGGTGCTGCTGCTGTAGCACTCACCGTCTATTGCACCACTGTGACTTTTCGTGATGAGGACAAATGAAAACCACGAAAACATTTGTATTTTATGTTGTAGTTCTGTGGCAAACGATTGTATCAATCGTGGACAAATTCTTAGTTGACATGATTTTGCAACAAAATCAAAAACCCTTTGGGGCATCTGCGCCGCACGTAGTATATGTTGCAGGTCGCCTTATCTGTGTCAATTGAATTCCTAATAGCCTTTCTCCGCTTATCTCTTAACGTGTACATGTTGGTATTTTTATACAAGGTGCATTTAGCTACTTTTATGTCGTTGTTTCTCACAGATGGATTTATCTCATTGACGTTATAATTACGTACGTCGGCGATGTTGCTTTTCTGAAGCAGCTTTGAGAGGTAGTTATAAGCGCTTTTTGTCTTTTAATGAAGGAACTCTCATCCTATGTCTGGAATGTGCCCCAGGGTGGTTGCCACGTGTTGAAATATTATTGATGTTGAAAACGTTCTAACATACGCGCATCCGTACATTTGGAGCGGTCGTTTCAAACGATGTTTTAACTGTGTTGAGTGTTTTTCTGTGAATATCAGAATCGCATATTTTTTTTTATTTGGGCCAAAGACCGGCAGTAAAGTAAAAAAAAGCCGGCATGGCTCCGTGCTAGAATTCTCGGCTGCCACGCACAAGGCGCAGGTTTGAGTCCTGTTCCCTTCTGAATATTTTGCTCATATCCTTGCTTTCTTGCTTTCACACGATAGCCGTTACGCACACCGGTGGCGGTGACGGCGGCGGACAACTACGGCGCCAAAAAAACGGCCGTGTCGGCATCTAATAACACATCTAATAACAAAATCTTGGCGCATTTTCGTCATCACCTTCATGCCCCGGATATGTATATGTATCTATACCTATAAAAAGGGACAAACCAAAACTTCCGAAGCACCTGATCGGGGATTGGAAACAGCGAACCCTAGCTCCACTGCATGCTGCGCTGGACAACTCAACCACGTGCCATGCATGTGCCGGCTTAATAACAACGAGCTATTCATATGCCCCGTTTACCGTTGTCTATAGAGTTCCATCATCATCATCAGCCTGTCTACGCCCACTGCAGGACAAAGGCCTCTCCCATGTTTCGCCAATCAACCCGGTCCTGTGCTTTCTGCTGCCACGTTATACCTGCAAACTTCTTAATCTCATCTACCCACCTAATTTTCTGTCTCCCCCTCACGCGTTTGCCATCTCTTGGAATCTAGTCAGTTACCCTTAATGACCAGCGGTTATCCTGCCGACGTGCTACGTGCCCGGCCCATATCCATTTCTTCTTCTTGATTTCAACTATGATATCCTTAACCCCCGTTTGTTCCCTGACCCACTCTGCTCTCTTCCTGTCTCTTAAGGTTACACCTATCATTTTCCTTTCCATCGCTCGCTGCGTCGTCCTCAGTTTAAGTTGAACCCTCTTTGTAAGTCTCCAGGTTTCTGCTCCGTAGGTAAGTACCGGTAAGATGCAGCTGTTATATACCTTCCTCTTGAGGGATAGTGGTAGACTACCATTCATGATTTGATAATGCTTGCCGAATGAGCTCCATCCCATCCTTATTCTTCTAGTTATTTCACTCTCATGGTTCGGCTCCGCGGTTACTACCTGTCCTAAGTAGACGTACTCCTTTACAACTTCCAGTGTCTCGCCCCCTATCGCAAAGCGCTGTTCTCTGCCAAGATTGTTCCACATTACTTTAGTTTTGTGCATATTAATTTTCAGACCTACTCTTCTACTTTCCGTATCCAGTTCAGTAATCATAAGCTGTAATTCGTCTCCCGCGTTACTCATCAATGCAATGTCATCAGCAAATCGCAGGTTACTGAGATACTCTCCATTAACTCTTATCCCTAATTCTTCCCAATCTAGGGCCCTGCCTCCTGTAAACACGCGGTGAATAGCATTGGAGAGATCGTGTCTCCCTGCCGTACGCCCTTCTTTATTGGGATTCTGTGGTTTTCTTTATGGAGGACTATAGTGGCTGTGGATCCGCTGTAGATTTCTTCCATTATGTTTATATAGGCTTCGTCGATGCCCTGATTCCGCAGTGCCTGCATGACTGCTGATGTCTCCACAGAATCAAATGCCTTCTCGTAATCTATGAAGGCTATGTATAGGGGTTGGTTGTATTCCGCGCATTTCTCTATCACCTGATTGATAGTATGAATATGGTCTGTTGTTGAGAAGCCTGTACGAAATCCTGCCTGGTCCTTTGGTTGATTGAACTCTAATGTCGTATTAATTCTGTTAGCAATTACATTTGTAAATAGCTTGTAGACAACGGACAGTAAGCTGATGGGCCTGTAATTTTTCAGGTCCTTGACGTCCCCTTTCTTATGGATCAAGATGATGTTGGCATTCTTCCAAGAATCTGGTATCGTCCCCGTCGAGAGACACTTCGTATACAGGGTGGCCAGTTTTTCTAACACAATCTCTCCACTGTCTTTCAACAAGTCTGACGTTACCTGATCCTCACCAGCGGCTTTGCCTCTTTTCATTCCCTTTAGGGCTTTCTTTACTTCTCCTGTCAATACTGGTGGGATGTCAGATTCCTCTGGGCTATTATTGCTTCTTACGTTATCATCCTGACTGTTTCGGCTGCTGTACAGATCTCTGTAGAACTCTTCCGCTACCTCAACTATTCTATCCATATTGGTTGTGACCTTGCCTTCCTTGTCCCTTAATGCACACATCTGATTTTTGCCTATGCACATTTTTTCTCTTCATAGCTTTGAGGCTTCTTCCGTTCTTTAGAGCATGCTCAATTCTCTCCATGTTATACTTTCTTATGTCGGCTACTTTACGCCTATTGATTAACTTGGAAAGCTCCGCCAGCTCTATTTTGTCTGTTGCATTTGAGGCTTTCATGGTTTGACGTTTCTTAATGAGGTTTTTCGTCTCTTGGGATAGCTTACCAGTGTCCTGTCTAACGACTGTACCCCCGACTTCCACTGCACACTCCTTAATGATACTAGTCAGATTATCATTCATTGCGTCAACGCTAAGGTCGGTTTCCTCGGTTAAAGCCGTGTACCTATTCTGAAGTGAAACTCTGAATTCCTGTACTTTCCCTCTCAGAGCTAGTTCATTAATCGGCTTCTTGCTTATCAGTTTCTGCCGTTCCTTCCTCAAGTCTAGGTGAATTCTAGATCTTACCATTCTGTGGTCACTGCATCGGATCTTGTTAACTACTTCCACATCCTGTACAATACCCGGGTGGGCACACAATATGAAGTCTATTTCATTTTTAGTTTCGCCATTAGGACTCCTCCACGTCCACTTACGAGTAGCCCGTTTTCTGTATAAGGTATTCAAGATCCGTAAATTATTGCGTTCTGCGAATTCTACTGGTAACTCCCCCTCTGGCGTTTCTAGAGCCGATGCCATATTCCCCCAACTGCATGATCTCCAGCCTGCTTCTTGCCTACCTTTGCATTAAAGTCGCCCATCAGTACAGTATACTGCGTCTTTACCTTACTCATTGCTGATTCTACGTCTTCGTAGAAGCGTTCAACCAGTTGATCATCATGGCTTGATGTAGGCGCGTAGGCCTGTACCACCTTCATCTTGTACCTCTTATTAAACTTAATTACGATACATGCCACCCTCTCATTAATGCTATAGTATTCCTCTATATTACCAGCTATATTTTTATGAATAAGGAACCCCACCCCTAGTTATCTTCTGTCAGCTAAGCCACGATAGCATAGGACGTGTCCGTTCTTCAGCACTGTAAAAGCCTCATGTGTCCTCCTAACTTCACTGAGCCCTATTACATCCCATTTAACACCCTCTAATTCCTCGAATAGTACAGCTAGACTCGCCTCGCCAGATAGAGTTCTGGCGTTAAACGTAGCCAAGTTCAGATTCCATACATTAACCTAAAGAAAAAAGAGGCGTGGCGATCGTTGTACCACCATGGGAATTATGGCAAGTACAGGCATGGGATAGAATTAGCCAGCGAACTGCCAACGGATCTTTTTCTACAGTTTCTGTTTTGTTTTTTGCGCAGATAGGGTAGTGCAGTGCGGTGCAAATCACTCAATCAGTGCGTTTGTTTTTCAAAGAAGCTCAATACCGCTACGTTTCTTGGTTTTCTGCGGCTTTGCAGCTTTACAGGTTGTATTTGACAGTTTTAGCGAAGCATAGTGCACTCACCGCTGCGCATAGATGTAGAGTCTCATGCCAGTGCAGGATATCACTTAAAGTTTGGGTTTTTTTATGAGCGCGTCTCGACAAAACTCGTTCAAATCGTCTGCAAAACGACGGTGAAGCTAAGTAGACGCACTGTCACGCCCAGGCAGCACGTTGGCATTAGATCGATCTCGGCCCAACGTCGGGAAACGTCGGCAGCAATATTGGCCCCATGTCGGCAAATCACGCTCGCGCTACTTTCACCCACATTGGTCCGATGTTGGCTAGCCGCCGTTGGGCCGATGAAGGCTTGCCGGCGTTGGGCCGATGAGGGCTTGCCGGCGCCGGGCCGATGATGGCTTGCCGGCGTTCGGCCGATGACTGCTTGCCAGCGTCGGTCCCAGACCGGCCTGCCGTTATTCAGCAGATGATGGCAAGCCGTCATTGGGCCTATGTAACTGGCCGATGCTGGCGTGGTGTCGGCCTCGCCAACGTCCGAAAGCCGCCGGTGCGACGGTTAGCACTCGTTATTATGGTAATTTACCGTGCGCTGAGTAATGCAGTGTACAGTGCTGTTGTAGTCTGCACGTAGCCAGTTTAGATGGGGACACCGGTGGTAGTTGCTCGATGCCTACAGTAGCTTGATTAGAAAGACTGATACACGTGTTAAAAGTGAAACGCCTGCATGCCGACCACAGAAGTTCGGTATTACTGTGATTACTGTACTGTAAGTCAGCAGTGCTAAAAAAGCGTATTCGCGGCACAACGGCATTCATCGACTACCATTGGCGCCGTATTCCGTGAATACTTCGTAATCAGAACGACCTCTTTGGGGTCTTAGCATACCATTGAGACCCAGAATTCTGTGGAACCGTGCAAGGCCGAGAAGAAAAGTCAATATTGTCTCCAACACAACTAAAAGGATGAAGGCCCTGTTGCATCAATTACGCATGCGTCTAGGTAATGAAGGAGCAGCACGTTTGCAAAGCGATAAACAGAAATTTATTCATACATATGAACACAGGCCAGCAGTTCCGGAATAATGATGTTCCGGAATAATGACACCTAAACATCTATAGATACCGTAGCGAACATCTGAAACGATCCCACAGCCACCGTATTCCTCATGAAAAACACGAAAATACGATCGAGAATGGTGTCAGGCGAAGAGCTACAATCTCTTCAATGTTACTCACGGCACATTCACAATAAATATTTAAAAAAACGTAGAACGGGAAAAAATATGATTAAGAATTAACGAAGAATACCATAGCTACTTGTGTTTTGTGGACGATATCGCGCTTTTCGGCAATGACGGTGACGAATCACGAAAAAGAAATACTCGTGATGTAAACGGAAGAAGGCGGATTAAAGATCTCCCGAAGAAAACAAACATCATGCTGGGCGGCCCGGCGAGAAAGGGAGATTAAGGGTGACAAACATACTAGAAAAGCATGTGTGCGCTTGGGCTAGTTACTAACGGAGGCGCCCCCCCCCCCCCCCACACTCCATGTTTATCGATTTCACCGAAAAATAAGGTTCGGTTGGTTCGCAAATGTTAGTCCATCGTAACACATGACTGGAAATTAAATTACCGCTTTGCTTTAAGCGGAAATCACAATTTTTTCATTCATAACTTATGCGACAGAAACATGAATAAACTACAGCACGCGACCTGAAAAACTGCGAGTTGTGCAGCAAGGTTCCATGTACTGTACATCTAAACAAGGCAAACACGCACGCACGCATCGCTTATCTGAATGTAACAATGTAACGGAAAAGAACCGTGCATGAATACCTTTCACGTGTGGCCCTTGGATCGGTAAGAACACGAGCGAATAAAAGGCATGGTCAATAGCGAACGCACGATAAAGAGAACAACAATCTGATTGGACAGACGTAAGAGAAGTCAACACATGTCCTTATATGAAACGAACAAATCCGATATGGAAGAATGTAGCCAATGGCTGCTAGCTGCGGTGATCTCTGCCGAAAGGAGTGCCGGAATCTTCCCGCGTATCCATCTCGCACACGTTTTTTACTTTCCTCCGGACATGTGGACACACCGACACTTCTTGAAGAATTCTGCTGGCCGGAGCGAAAAAACCTGCTCTCGCTACAACCATCCACAACTTATCCTTCCATGGAGCTGGCTAGCCTTCCCTGCCTGGTCAAGCAAGTTTCGCGACAGTGACGCTGAACGACAGGAGTAAAAGCGGGGGGGGGGGGAGTAGAGGTTGAAGACGAAAAAATGCTGATTCTCCCTTCTTAGGAGCACAGCACAGCCTCGGAAAATAGTGTGCGCCCCACCCCATGTTCTCCCCCTTCCCCCTCCACTGCATGACGTCTGTGGGCTACGTGGAATTTTCAATGCATCGCTTGTTCCAACATGTCGCTACGTGAAAGCTTTCCGTACATATCTCCCGTGCAATAGTAACATTAAATGCGACTGCTTCTAAAAGCATGTGGGAAGCAATCGTTGAATGAGATTTTCAATTCAAAATTAGGCGATGAAGTGGAAACACGAACTGACAAACACGCGTTTGACACTTGTTTGTCACTTCGTGTTTTCACTTCATCGCCGTCTTTTTGTCCCATACCTATCATTTTGAAGTAAAAATCTCGTGCGACGATTGCTTCCGGCGTGCTTTTAGAAACAGTCGCATTTAAAACACGTGTTTGTATGTTCGTTAACGATTGTGGGTGTTGGTAAGCTAGTTGATTTGGAAGGCTTTTACCGAAAAAAAAACGGGTCTACCCTTCTTTCCGGTCTTTCTTGCGCCATACCTATTTTTCTGAAGTAATGAACAACTAGCTCAGCAACACCCCTTGTTGAGCTTTTTACTAGTTTCACAAAGAAAAATTATGTGACATCACTGAAGCAAATGCGCTTGTTACGCAACCACAACATGCGGGTGTGTAAATACGTGCACACCCACAGACAGGAAACTATTCGTGCAGTTTATAAGCACTCGCACCATGCAGTCAGCAGCTGAAATGATGTTAAAGGATATAGCGCTAGAAATATGATGTAAGATCTGGTTTATGCACACACTTAGTATTCACATAAAACTTATTCCGTTAAATGTATTCCTACTGGAATAATTGGGCGAATCCTGATGCTGCATATATCAGTGAGGTCTACCGACAAATGGCAAAAACATTTATGAAAGAGAAGCACTTTCATAGTTTCAGAGAAGCACTTTCATAGAAGCACTTTCATAGTTCAAAGTTTTTGTAGCGTTGAGCAACTCGTCAACGAAGTGGCCATCTAATGTGAGTCAGTCTGAAAGCCGCTTTTTGGGTAGAAAAGCGACAATGCTAGTGATAACTGTTGGTTATTGTCATAGCAGAAACGAACAATAGGATGCAAGCTATATAGTCGGCGTTAATTCGCACCCCGAATAGTACATGCGGCATTAGCACGATACAATGCATGCAATTTGTTATTTTTGCCAGTACACCAATCCATGTAGCAGATTTCTTCCGCTTAGGCGAGTAAGATTCGAGCACTTAATGCTCTGTGGCATTACAAGTGTATCCTGTGTTTAAGAACGAAAAATACATGAACAAAACTACTTGGAAGCACGCGCGCGTGATGTTCTGGCAATGAAACGCGTACATAAAACGCTCGACGTCGGATCGATAGACAGAATAAATTCAAGGAATTTCGGTAATCGTTATCTCGATCGGACCTTAATTATCAGTAGATCGTAGACGGGGTGCAAAAAAGGCCAAATATGCCCGCCAAAAGACCTCTACACCCTGAAGGACGGCAAACTACATATTCCAAATATTAGCCAGTGAAAGCCAACAGCTCAGGCAACGTCGGCTGAATAACTTAAAAAAGTGGCCCAGTATTAGCCGGTGAAAGCCGATGGCTCAGCCGGCATAGACTGAAGAACGGAAAAACCGGCCCAATATTTGCCGATGGAAGTCATTGGCTAAGCCGATATGGGCGGGACGGCGGCAATCGGGTGGCAAGCCAGGCCCAATGTTGCCGGTGTAAAGACAATATTGGATGAAAAGCGGCAAAACCGGCCCAATATTTGCCGATGAAAGTTATTGGCTCAGCCGATATGGACGGGACGGCGGCAAACGGGTGGCAAACCAGGCCCGATGTTACCGGTGTAAACCCAAAATGTTAGATGAAGGGCGACAAAACCGGCCCAGTATTGCCGGCTTTGGCAATTGTAGACCTTATTACTTTGTCATTGTCTACTTCTATCCCCGGCTTTGAGTCTGGCTTCTGAATGTTTGTTTCAAGTCGCATAATGATATAAGCAATGTGTGTGTTGCGGAATAAAATCAACTGAGGGTGGGTTATCGTTACTGTTTGGCTAAGCTTCTTGGGCTTTTCGGGCATGTAATTCTTTACAATGAATAAGAAATGTCTTTAGCATCCCTGAAGATCATGATTGATTCATGTAGCGCTTACAACGCGAAGATGTGCGTCAAATTTGGCTCTGCGTGTTCTGTTCGCCGCCATTCGTGGGAGTTTTCGTGAGGGCTTGGAAAGTTCCCCACCCGAAAGGGAAGCAGCTTTAACTTCCTTCCTCACCTTGAACACGCTTTTATCGCTCGCACCGAGCATCTCGTCTAAGAACTTGCCCGTGTCCTCCACACCGATTTCATGCTCCCTGTTACGCTAGTACGTAAATATCGTGTTGCGTGAATCGCTGCTCAGGATGTGACCACCCTTGTTCTTCTAAAGCTCTTTGGTGTGGGCAGAAATGCGACACAAGCATCGTCCGGCAAGAAAGCATCGCGTTCTAGTGTCACCTTGCTGGGCTCCACGGCGGAAAACACTGATGCGTCGCCGCCGATCTGTGACCGTAGTAGACGGCGCGGCGCGTTGTCGATGGCGCGCGGTCATTTTTCACTCACAATCATGTATGTTCTGTAGCATTCCCCTTCCCACAAACTCTCCTTAACCAGCCTTCAAGGAATAAATTACTAATTATGTAGGGAAATACGTGTTTTAGAAGCGCAAGGACTCTCTTATAGCGGGACTATGTCTTTGGTCGCAGAGACAATGAGCTGACGCACTTCGGTCATCTAGTAGGGGCCACTCCGAAATGCTTGTTGTATCAGACAATATTTCTATTAATGTATTTAATAATGTTGATGACCACCATCCACGAAAGAGGGTAGACAGACAGACGGACGTGCAGTTTTCTCCAGGAGTGGACACAGAAATGCTCATACGTTTAAAACCACTTCCCAAATAGACGTGACCAGAGGAAGCGGAGGAAGCCTCACATCACTCTTCAAACCATTGCCATCTACAAACATCGTCGATAACTCATAATTTTGTTATTTATGAATGATTCGGTTAAACAGACTTGCGGCATGTACGATGTGCCATAGCCTCCAACCACGAAAATTTTAGGTTTTTATAATTTTAATGAGCCTATAAAAAGTGACCCACGTGTACTGTTCGTGATCGATTTGATGACGCTTGATACGGCGTAGACCATCGAACTAATTGAACATTGCCTCCATGCGCAATCATAAAGTGGGTTCCTGATAATCGTTAGTAATTGCTTTTAAACCTGCTTATTTTCGGGCTGGTTCGCTGCTCTCCCTTGGTGAAGTACATACAGTGATCTAAACCGTAATCTGTTTCCCCAAACACACAATTAATGACACACTGTCTTAGCAATGGGACAGTAAAAAAAAGTCACAGTTTCGCCACAAGGCGAAGCAATGAATGCGATAGCAACAAATTGGAATGTCAAGCGACGAATGGCAAGCAGGTCGAAACGTGCAGCGCGCTGCTCACGCACACATGACGCACGAAAACAACACGTACAGGACCAGAGCGAACTAAAAACATTAACAGCTCGACACTTAACGCGCTGCTCAACCAAAAACGACGCACGAAACGTATTCACAGGCACAGACGAGCGCGAACTAACAAGTGTCACAGTTGTTACTTCGCTGTGCTTTAAAGCGTGCTCTTTTCGCAAACGGGAGGACTGCAGCGAGTGATGTGACCTTCGCGCGCCCGGTAACAACAACGCTATCGTTCCGCCGAAACCCCCCTGCTCCGCCACCGCGAGATAAGCGCGCGCGCACGGGCATCTACCCTCCCCGCCCCCCCCCCCCTTCGCGCAAAGTGCAAACCGGAGAGTAGGAGCGCCTGAGAGCGGGCGTCGCGACGAACGGGCTAAGCCCCTCCGAGCGCGGCCTATGCGCCATCTCGCTAGTAATGCTGAAAACACGCTGAAAACTCGCTGTATATAAATAGCTCGCCGTTTGAGCGTTGAAGGACGTTCGCCTTCGTGGCTGAATGGGTAGCGCAGCGCGCTGCAGAGCGAGATGTCTCTGGTTCGATCAAGGTATGTGACCGGGCTAGTTGGTATTCCATGACGACGTGAACAGCGCGTGAGACAGACAAGGACAGATGAACCGACGAGGACTAGCGCTGGTCCTCGTCGGTTCATTTGTCCTTGTCTGTCTCACGCGCTGTTCACGTTGTCTGGTTCGATGCCGCGCGTCGAAAACATTTTTCTGAATTATTTTTCTCTGAGGTTTTTATAAATATATAGATACATATACATATACGGGACATGACGGCGACGCCGACGGCGAAAACCAGCCGAGAGTGTCCATATAATTGCTATCGCAATAAAACGATGTCCCTTATAAGGAAACACATCCGCACCAAGCGGGCAAGTTTACTCCACTTTCGCGCAGTAAGCTTCGGAACCGTGGGTGACACCTTGGGAAAGGCGGTGCTTAGCGGAAAAACAGAGCGTACTCATAGCAAAGGAGAAACAGCGACAAAGTGCGACAGCGTTTTAAATGCGAAATATTTCATAGCGAACATCAGCGACTTTGAATCTATCTATCTATCTATCTATCTATCTATCTATCTATCTATCTATCTATCTATCTATCTATCTATCTATCTATCTATCTATCTATCTATCTATCTATCTATCCGCCTACGACTTTGTGCTCTTTTGCCCGTTTCGTTAATGGGATGTATACCAAAATTGGTATGATATATTATGACTATATGACGAGCGTAAATGACTGGTGATCACATGAAAATCATATAGGCACACCATAAAAGGCATGATTTACATGCGACGGCATTGGTGCTCTTGCGACCATTTCATTCGCGTCGTATATAACAAAATTGCTTTGGTATGGCATGACTGCATGATAAGCATAATAGGTACTAACATGCAAATTGTAACTGGTATTTCATGGACAGAAAGATTTACGTGGCGTGGTCCGGTGTGGTCACGGTCGTTTGATTAAATGAATATATACCAAAATTAGTATTATGAGACCTTTCTGTATGATGATCAATAATGACAGGTGGTAACATGAAACTCATGATATGCATGTCGTGCACGAAGTGACCTACGTGCATCGCTCATGGTGCGCTCGCTGCCATTTCGCTAGCTTGAGATAAACCGAATGAGGTACTTCATGACGTGACTGTATGGCGTACATAAATTACAGGTGGCGAATGAAAACCATCACATCCATGTCATGTGCGCCCCGACTCACATGCCGCGTTTATGGTGCGCTCGCGACCATTTTGCTAGCTTGACGTGTACCAAGTGTGACATTACATAACCTGACTGTATTTCGAACATAAATGACAGGTAATGACATGAAAACCTCGACATGCATTTTACAACATGATTTGTATGCTGCACGAATGGTGCGCTCGCGGCCAGTACACTGGCTCGATATACAACAAAATAGGTACTGGGTGACGTCACAGCAATACGAACGTAAATGACAGGTGTTAACATGAAAATAGTGATATGAATGTCCCGTACATCATGATGTAAACGCCACGCTCATGGTGCGCTCGCGGCCTTTTCGCTAGCTTGATATGCAGCAATGTTGGTATTGCGTGGCATGATTGTATGACGAGCATAAATGACAGGTGTTAATGTCAAAATAATGACGTGAACGCCATGTACGGCATGATTTACATGCCACGCCCATGGTTCGCTTCCGTCCATTTCGTTAACTGCATATATACCAAATCGCTATGGCATAAGATGAGTGCGTTAAGAACATAAAGAACAGGTCATTCGTTGTATATACCACAATACACGTTTTATTAGCATAGTATATGCGAGATTGTACATGCATGCGTGCACGACTAACATGCGGTATATCATGAATGAAATGTCAAGGCATGAATGACTTGATTTGCCTCAAAAGACAATCAAGGCGATGTGTGCAGATATTTACTGGCTGCTTCGCGTTACGTCGATTCCCCCAATGCCGAATTTTTTTTCGAAGATGTCGGCGAAAAATAAATTCAGAAAAGTGAATGCTTTTCGGTGACATAAATGAAAACAAAGTTTTTTTTGTTTTACTTCTCACCGCAAGACGCAGCTGTCTTTCATACAAGCGTGGCACGTCTACGCCGGTGGAGACGCATGCGGCCGAGACGAGCACTGTGCGTTGACAGAATGCACTCCGACCGGCGCACTTTTCCCCAAGTGACACTTTGCTTGCGTCGTTTAGGTTTATTACAGGGCACTTTAAACGAAGTGTACACCCCGCAGGTCCACTTTACTTGCCTGCTTGACACGGATGTTAGCACTGCTCATAGTCCACATTTGATTCTTAACACAACCATAGTTGCTCCCTACAAGAGTGCATGGCGCTCTCAATGAATCATCTATTGTTGCAGGTGCAGTGACCTAGGTAGTTTCAGCATGAAGCTTTCCCATAGTTCAGTACTCAGTAACCTAAATGATCATAGTTTTAACTACTAAACTGGTTAAGGGCGACGTTAGTCCCTCGGCAGCGCCGTCCGCAGTTTCCTAGCGGGTACTTCTCATCGTAATATGAATTACCCCACTAAAAAAAAGTCACAGACTCGCCACTAGCGCGAAGGAATGAATGCGATAGCAAGAAATTAGATTGTCACGCGGAGAAGGACAAGCAGCTCGATACTTGCAGCGCGCCGCCGCAGCACAAAGAAGGACGCTCGAAAGGACGCATAGGTATACACAGGACAAGCGTGCACTAACAATTGTCATAGTTGTTACGCGTTTGTATTTGAGCAACGCGCTGCGAGTGTCCACAATGCAGAAGCCGACGCTGTGGTTGCTATTGCGTCTGACATGGCTCATACCCATTCAGGGGGGATTGATAATATGATACTGTAAGACTTTTCGGCGCTGTTTGATATTTCTTTTTCTTTTAAAGTGCGACTCGTGGAATGACCCCCCCTGCATCTCCTGCCATGCGGTGGCGTCTGGCGCCAAGTGTGGCCGGTGTTCTTTATTTTTCCTTCTACATCATGAATGCTACAGAAGGGGAGCACTTTTAGGAGCTTGTTCGGCAAGCTTCGTAAGCTCGCGCCTTGTCCGGCGGCGGCGGCGATGGCGGCGATGCTGGTGGCGTGTACACTTCTCCGCTCATTGCGCCGGCTTTACGGTGATTGCAGGAACGCTCACTAAATGGCGGCGCCGCTCAAGGCGACGCACCACACTCTCAGCACGTGCGCCTCCTTTCTCTTCGCCGGGAGCTCAGGCAGTGAAAACTTCGTTACCGCTCGGCCGCATGAACACCGCACAGCTGCGCGGCGGGCTCGCAACGAGCAGCAGCTGGGGCTCGCGGCCCGAGCGCCGCATGTAATGTGTATATAACAACGTTGTCACGTCTATATATGATGGTAGGAGATGTGTACGGAGGATTCGCGGGTTACCCGATCATCTGTGAGCAAGCTCCTCCAACATCATTCACTTTGCGGATATGGCGTGATTTTTTCGTGTGTGTCTCAAGAGCAGTTTTCAGTTTGAAAGAAACTGTAAAAGCGTTTCGTGATAGAAAACACGCTCGGGCTGTTCCGAGTTCTGCATGCGGAGAGCGGGAAATGGTGGGTATGAATAGCTCGTCGTTATATAGCCGCCAGAAGCATGGCGTGTGGCTGTGTTGGCTAGCGCAGAAGGCTGCGGAGCGAGGGGTCACTGGTTCGTACCCCCCAATGAGGTGCTTTGGAATTTTTTATGCTGATTTATCTTCCTTTAAGCCTTTTTAATATACATAAATACATATACATATCCGGGACATGACGGCGACAGCTAAAATCAGACCAGAGTGTTCATATAATTGCTATCGCAATAAAAAAAGTCCGCGGACAAAACCGTACGTGTCATGATGACAGACTTTAGAGAGATATGAAGGGAGGAGGAAAAAAATGAAGGTCATGAGAGGCTAACTAAGAAAGTGTGATAGAGAGATAAAGGCAAAGGAAAACGTGAAAAAATAGGCTCTGTGGGACCCCTATCGATTCAGTACGGGGGGGTTCCTACAGAGCGGTCGCATATATTTCGTTACAAAAAGTAACTGATCACCGGTACTCCTTTACAAGGAGATGTAAATCAATTACCCTAACGTTAGAGTTTCGAAGAATTAATCTATTATATTAGAAAAGCATAAGAAAATGTGATTCATTACATACAATCGATTACGTGGAACGTGTTAGGTACAACTTGGACGGCAACCAGTGAGCGGAGGTATTCTTCATGACTCTTAGGGTTGGCACATACAAATCTCGTCGTCTAGAATCCGTAATTGTATACTTTATGAATCATTTCGCTAAAAGACTTGTGCCAAGTACGATGTGGGATTGCCTTCCTCCAGCAAATGTTTCGTTTTTTTGCGATGTTAACGAGCGTCTAGAAAGGGATCCCCGTGTGCAGTTTGTGACAGGTTGGAGGATGGTTGGCAAGAGACAGATGATGAAACTTCTAGATGACCGGCTCCAAGCACACCAGCGACATCGCCCCTTCTTCTTGTGTACTCCATGCCATATCTTAGTCATGTACAATAGATTGATGATATGTTCACTACAAGGTAGTGATGTTTGCGTAGCACATAGCTGTCGCGATGTGTATATACCCCTGATCACCGAAATGTTATTACGTTTTTAGATGCGAAGCATCTCTTTGACTAGGCTGTGTAACGCTGTCCCTCCGTCCGTGCGTACGGACGAACGCACCGCAACGCGCTCCCCTCGCCGCAGGTGTTGGAGCGGTGCCAAGTAGGTCACGCCGCAGCAGCGCGCACTGCGAGGGGAGCGTGACGTCACTCTCTCCCTCGCCTGCCGCGCGCTCGCCTCGAGCGCTGTCTCGAGGAGACGCTGACTCATTGCGGCGAGGCGTGTCGACGCGCGCCTCATAGTCGCGGGAGACTTCAACGTTGACGTCAGCGCAGGAGGAGGAGAATGACTCGTCGATTACATGCGTGATGTGCACTCGCTGAAGTGCGTGTCGGCGGAACGGAAACTACCCACCACGATAAGGGGAACGTGCATCGATCTGATCTTTGCCAACTTCGACGTCGAATGTCTGCAGGAACCTCTCAGCGTGCACTTCACCGATCACAAGGCCGTTGTAGTCAAGGCGAAACGCGCGCCAGCTCCGGTCCAGCGTCCGTGTCCACTCTGAAGAAACGACAAGACCTACGCCAGCCATCGCTTCAAACGAATCTTCCAGCGCTCACCGCAGCACCCGCGTTAGCGCCGTTCAACCTGTGACGCCACCCGTGCGCAACGCTGCTGCTTCGCATCTCATCAGGGTTCCCTTTGGGAAGATGGTGTAAATTTTTTGTTTTTGTACATAGTGTAAATAAACTTTTTCTAAACAGATACTTCCGCTCTATCTGGGAGGGCTTACCGTGCTAGCAAGAAAAATACTTATAAAATACTCTAAATCGTTAATCCCTTTTTCCAAGCGCACAACGGCGTACCAGGGCCCGGAGACTCTGAAGTTCCAGCGATGGCCGCAGAGGGCGAAAAAATCACCACGGCGAGTTCCATCGAAATGCGCGTATAGTGGAACCATGGTCAAATTATATCGGTCGCGAAACTTGGAACGAAAAGTGGTCGAGAACATATCGCCACAGACATCAACGCCCGCCGTACGATTGAAACGCGACTAGGTGAGGAGGGGAGAAATAACGAAAACGAAAAACTCAAGCGATTTTTTTTTCGAATGCTCCTAATTTTATGTACGCCACATTGCACTAGAAATTTACTTTACGGCTTATTTGAAACTTCGCAAAATAGTTGATTGCCGGATTTTTTTCTCGAGCGCCATAACTGGGGGCGTATGCAGGCACTCTGCAACGTGGGATGTCGGCTGATGTGGGCGTGTGTTTAGTTCGGCGCATTGTCGGGTCAACGAGGCATCGCTCACTTTTGCGCGGTGGTTTCGTGCGTGTCTTCCGTAGGTTATTTATTAGGAGCGAAGCTCCTTAGGCCGGCACCCGTTCGCCGTTGAAGCTCCCTGGATGCGTCGCCGGCTCAAAAAGACAATGAAACGCCGTGCGCGCCGAACGCTGAGCGGTTTGCTTCTAGCGCACCAGAAATTCGAGGTTAAATAAAATAAATAAACTCAGTGCACAACTGGTTCTAATGGTTGTCTTCACTTTCACCATCGTGAATTGTGAAATGACAACCATCATTCTAGCACAGCACGGGCGCTTTGTCTAAGGTAGCAGTAGACGCTCTTTTCTCGCGGCGTCTGCGCAACAACAAAAATTAAAAAAGAAAAAAAGAAACTTCACGCGGTGCAAGGCGCTCCCGGCGTTCGGCGCGCGTTGCGCAAAAAACAAGGTGCGCGGCGCAATAACAGTTCGCGTTTATAAACGACAATAAAATTTACTGAAAACCATGTTTGTACATATGAAAAAAAAAGGACACACTTGACATTACTTAGGGCTCCTCACAGAATATGGATAGTCGTCCTCAGAAACGTAAACGTGAATATGATGAAGACGATAAGCAGCTTGGCAAGGATGCGGAGCGCAAAGCCAGAGCAGCGGCAGCAAGCTGTGCCCGGCAACAGGGTCCTGCGGTTAAAGCACGACGAGCGGAGCTACAAAGGTTACGCCGACAGGATCCTACCGTACGTGCTAGAGCGGCCGAATCTAAGCGCCGACGCCGCCAACCATTTCAAAATGTACATAGTCGTTTGCTTCCCATTTTTAAGGAGCTTCGCTCATCGGTTGTATTCGTACTCAGAACAACTGCTAATGTTTTATTTCCTTATGTGTTATTTACTGGCGCGATACTTCAGAGAAGCTGAACTAGCTCACGGAATGTGTATTTAACTGCTCGAGTGACTGCAGACTGCTTTCATTGACACGCGGACCGTGCGCGCTCGCCTTTCGGGATGAAACGCTGTACCCTAAGCCCGTCCAAGTGATACTCCCAAGCTGCTGTTTCGCTCCAGTAGTTTTCCTCGGTTGGGAAACGTGAGTTTTCTAAGTATTGTGCTCTTGAGCCACTGTATCATGTTTTTTTTTTCATCTGCAAAGTACTTTGGTGTATATTTCAAGTACTCTATTTGGCTAATAAAACAACCTTGCTTCATCAATCTTTCTTGTTGGTCTTCCTTTTTCTCTCGCGCATGCAATTGGCGAGCCATAAAGGCGCAATAAAATCGCGAATATATCAAAAGACATATATAAGGTCAGCAATTAAGAAATATTTCAATTTCGCGCCATGTAGGGCCAATTCACGACGTCGCTACCGCTTCCGGTTGTGGCGTCATATTTTATTTTTTATTCTTTTTTTTGCTGTTAGTTGTCCCCTCCATACGTAGATGGCGACGGTGGCAACGAGCCGCCAACTACTGGATACATGGGCTTCTATGGAAGTTACGCTACGAGTTTACATATACCTTGGTGGAACTACTGACTCCTCTTTTAGCGGTCGGATAAGTTAGTTCAGATTTTCCGTGTTAGGGGCGCTCAACGAGGCCAAATATTTCGTTTTAGAATGTGTCAAAAGATTGATAGAAGCTTAGTTACCGTGCCATTTTTCATAAAGATAGTAGGGATTGGTTTTATTGTTACTTCTAGAATTACTACAAGAGCTTGATTGTTTGAGAACAAGTATTGCGATTACACTGACTCTCGAAAAGCAGCAGCCCATTGGCACCGTGTGTTTCGGTCGGTTAATTCATTCAAATTGTACTGCGGTCGTTTTCTGTGATCGGCATCACGCAGCTATGGTAACGCAGCTCCGTTTCAGATCTGCTTTGATATATCAATGCAAGTTTGTGTGTAAGACTTACCATGTCGCTACCTTAAGGCGAACGTGTCTAAAGCCTGTGAATTTATAACAGTCGGGCTGCACAGCTTTCAGCATGAAAATTCAACGCCGGCACATTGCTCGGAAACTACCTACGAAAACGGAATAACCATGCACAATGTGGGCGTGGGCACCGGTGAGTGAAAATGCAGTGCTTTTCACTTGAACATAGCATTTTTTTGCATGCGCTACGGTTTTTGTCAATTCATAAGGTCTTACGACTTGTGCAGCTGATGAGATGCACAGCTTGTGGGTTCTAATGACATTTTCTCAGCAGGGGACGGGTACACGGGGCGGGGGGCTGGAGCCCCCCAATTTTCGCCCCCCCGAAGAAACTCAGTTATCCTGGGTGTCCCCCCCCTGGTAAAAAAATCCTGGCACCGCCCCTGTTTCTCACATCGCTCACTGCGTTCTCACATTTGCAGATAATATCTTTACTGCTTAACTTTGCCACATAGATCACAACATAAGTTTTACCTGTTTCTGCGCAAAAGAGTCCGCTGCGAGATATGCTCTTAAATTCAATGTATGATAAAGCCAAGCAAACTTACAGTATGTATACGTATTTGAACATTTTCATAAGCAGGGACAGTAACATTTTATATACCATACAGCTTATCCAGTTGGGCAATTAACTAGCTTTGTCCACTGATGGGCATCTCTAAATCAAATTCACAAACATATCGTTTTCGTGCAGGGTTCTCATACACATTCTTCTTAGACATAAATCACAAATACATTCACTCTTCTACTATAGTAACCATGACTGCTTTTCCTCTTTCAGCCCAACCACAGCCTCCAAAGAACTGCTCATATCAGCATACGCTTGGATGCTTTATCTCTGAACCTACCTCAGGTCAGCAGAGAATGTATCATCACTGAAAGTAAAGTCATTGGCCAAAATCCCTTATTTTATTGCACCAATTTTTGTTTAACCATTTCTGGCTTACTCTTTCTCATGACTCGGTTCTTTTTCTTTCAGGAAACTGGACAAAAGAGAGATCATTGGTTTCCAAGCTTCCCAGATCAAGTCGTAAGAAGCTCACAGTTGCCGTAGTGACAACCCCATGGGCCACCAATATTTACCAGGCATACAAACGCAAGCCATAGGTATACTGAAAAGCAGTGATATAGTACAGTATGTCGAAGCAGTACAAAATTGGGTGCACGAATTATTTTCTTGCTTCATGAATTACTCACTTTAGAGGAAATGTGCACGCTTCAAATTTTTTGGATAGTGCATGTGATGGGGTGCACATACTGTACTTCACTCTACGTGTCAAACTTTGCATAGAGTATCACATATAAGTAGGTAGCACAATGAAGAGGCAGACGCTGAAGCTAAAAGTGCCTTAAACAGTGCTCCTGAAGTGCGCATTGCGTTTTCACGACCAGACACGAACGCCCTGCTTCGGTGCGTAATGCGCAATTTCACACTTGAGCACTGGACCAAACTGGAGCGACGACATCGGCGATTGCACAAATGGGACCCGGATATGAGGTTCCGCATGCCTCCTAAATTAAAACGACACATCGCAAGTATGATTAATCGGATTCGTCTAGGTGTGGCCTTCACAAGACATTACACACATCTCATCGGCTGCAGTGACACCGGTCCCGACTGTGATCACTGTCAAGTGCCGGAAACACTTGAGCACATATTTTGCAGCTGCCCAACATACGCACGTGAACGACAAAGACTTGTTTCTGCTACCGAACGCTATCGTAATAGGTCCTTAACTGATGAGGTTGTGCTGGGCCCTTGGCCTGCCGCCGACAGTGCAACCATGGTCGTAAAAGAGGTCATAGCCTTCCTACATGCAACAGGATTGGATGCGCGGCTATAGCACTGCGCCAACTTGACAGGACTGTATATAATCACCTCCTTACCTCCCCATCGTCATTCATTACTCTTTTCCCTCCCCTTTCCCCTCCCCCGGTGTAGAGTAGCAGGCTAGAGCATGCTATCGCTCAGGCCGACCTCTCTGCCTTTCTGTAAATAAACCTCTCTCTCTCTCTCTAGGTAGCAAATCGGTCAGTAGTAGTGCATATTTAGCAGCACTGCTTTTTCAGAATAGATTGCTGTGAATGCGACGACTGTTGCAAAGGAATGGCAGGAAGAGCTACAGTAGTGCTGAAACGAAAAGTTACTGGTACCGCTTACTTCTTGGGAGTGACATTGTGAGGGTTCTAAAATAGGAGACTGTGTGCAAGCACTCGTCCCTTCATTAAACAAGACATGTCGTGCAGTGGTCACCTGGAGATGAGTGGATTGAAGGGCACCTCAGTGTATAAGTATTGTTGAATGGCACTTCCAGGTCACTACTCTGGAATACGTAATGTTTGATGATGGGCGTAGGTGAATGAAAGCACGTGCATAAGGACAATTTGGGCAGTTTTCTATGGAACAGGCTGAGGAATTTGTAAAGCATCTAAAAATTTTGTTTTTAGCTCTGTTCAATGAACATTGCCAATTCATTAATGGGATGATATGTAAACACGCACTGTCCAGAAAAGAGGGTACATCACCGTTGCATTTGTGCAAGCAATTTGTATTCTATTTGAAGTTGAGCTATAGACAAATAGAAAATATAGTAAAAGCTCGTTAATTCATACTCAAAGGAGAATGTGAAATTGTTCCAATTAGTGGACATGCACTGGAATGAACAGACATTGCGTCACAGTGCGAGGGCAGAATCCAAAGAAGCCACATCTGGGCTCTTTATCACGAACTAGACGCTACTACACGTTTGTGGCAGCTGAATTCGTGAATTAAGTTCATGGAGCTCTAACAGCGAACAAAATTGATCACTCTCTGAGACGCCAAAAACAAGCATCGACGTGCATTGCGAGCAGTGAGCCTTAATGTCGAAATATATGATATTTATGCTCCAAAACACGTTTATTTAGATGACAGAGTAAACACAATCAAAATTAAAAGTAATCGGTAATTTGCATTCAGTTGCGTTTCTGCCATCGCAACTGCATGAGCATTGTTTTTAGCCTGCCCACGGGCTCCAGTGCTGCATCTGAAATCTCATCTGCTGAGAAATGATGCTGTTTTGTTGTTTTGCATCGCTAGTAAATTTAGTTTGGTTGGATGTTGCAACATATTGTGATCACTCTGGGCAGACTTCTGCGAGGAGCGACGAAAACCAGGGGCTCCCAGTTCAAGCTAACTGTTGCTGATACCAACGAGTTCGAATTGTTGGGAGATTGCCCCCCTTGAAATACACAGGGCTGTGACGGGAACAGGGCATCAGTTCGAATTAATTGCAACTTTGAATTAACTGAGTTTGAATTAATGAGCTTTTACTGTAATAATATTTGTTCACGATAACAGACCTGACACGACATGGAGTTTTTAACAGAGCATTAATTGAGTGTACTCAATAGGTGTATACAGAGTTCATTAGAGTTGGCCAGTGTTTGTACATGTTGATTTGAATGTGTACTGAAAGCTATTTCCTCGGTATTGATGTGAGCTATGTAGTCAAAAAGGCTAGTTTTGCATGACACCATGTTAAGAGTGAGGCAGACAGTTAAGAGGTAGTGAAGAATGAAAATGTGACTTCAGCTTCTGCAATCGTCCATCGTATGAGCAGTGCCTTTGACGAGTATGCACCGTTGGCACCAAAAAAAATGGACTCTTTTATTTATTTGTCAATACAAAGTACAACAATTTTACGAGGGTTATTCAAAACGTAAGGGCTGTTTGGTGCCAAACAAATAAACATTCATTAGCAAATGTTTTTATTGGCGGCCTTAGTTTAGCACAAACCTACTTCACTTTTCTACATAATCACCGTTAGCTTCTAAGCACTTTCGCACCACCACACTAGTTTCTTTAGTCCGTCTACATAAAAGTTCGCTACCTGGGAATTGAACCTGTTGACAGCGGCGGTTTTCAATTTCTTGCTGTCTTCAAACCGTTGTACCCTGAGCCACTGTTTCAAGTGAAAAGATAGGAAATAGTCAATTCGTGTTGGGTCGGAACAGTAGGGTGGGTTATCAGTGTTCCCAACCAATACCTTGAATCTTCTCATTGGTTCTGGCTGTGGTGCGAGGACGCATGTGGTCATAGAGGAGGGTGATTCCAGAGGAGAGTTTGCCACGTCGTCGATTTCGTATACATTTTTGCGTGGTGAGCGTTTCACGGAATATGTCATCTGTAACTGTGGCCCGCATTTTGTGAAATCAACCAAAAAAATGCCCTTTTCATCCCTGAAAATGGTAGCCATAATTTTCTGACTGGAGTAACCAAATTTCTTGATTTTTTTCGGTTTTTGTGAAGGGGATTGGAACCCCTGCATTGATCATTGTTTTGTTTCTGAAGTGTCATAGGATATACAAGTATCGTCATATGTAACAATATGCGAAAGCAAAGCATCTCTGTCTTGTCGGTAGCCGTTCAAAAATGCTCGTCCACTTGACATTCTTAGGTGTTTGAGTTGGTCGGTAAGAATTTTTGGTGCCCAGCTTAAACAAATTGTGATATCTGAGCATTTCAGCTAAAATCATGTAAATTGTAGTGAGGCCAACAAGGGGAACTTTATCTGACAGACCACTAACTATTAGTCGTTGATCTAATTGCAGTGCCCTGTCCACTTGAATAGTTTCATTGGTCTGGATGCTTGGCCTGCCTCTATGCTCTTTGACGTACACATTTGTGAAGCCATTTGTGAAACCTTGACCCTTCTTTCACTCAGCACTGTTGGTCCGTTAGCTAGGATCAACTACCCATGAATTGGAGAAGCTTATGATTCTTTTGCGTGCAAAAATTGAATTACAGCGTGCAACCTCACAACAGGTGGGAGCAACGATTTTCGCAAACATTGTCATCTGCATTCCCCGACAAGCAGATGACTGCTGAGCCAGAACAATAACTTCAGTACTTTCGCGGAGAATTAACAGATGGTGCTGTGCATATAAATCTTTACTCTGACGTGTAAATATTAAAAGGTTAGCAAACCGCCCTTACTTTATGAATTACCCTCGTAAAAAAGTTAATTATACAGATTGGACAGAAATGATTACTTACTGCCTAGTTTTCCCAACATTGCTACAGTGACTTCCAGCACTTCCTAGCTGTCTAGTGTGCTAATGTTCCACATGTCCCTATTGTATGTGCATATGCCATGTGCAATGTATTGCGAGTGCTGTCCACTGGTGTATCGTTTCTTTTTGCAAATGAGTGCTTTTAGGAACACCCACAGGCATCCTCTATCTCATGTGTCAGCTGATCAACAGTGGGCGAGCAAGGGTAGCTCGATTCTGTAAACTTATCTTCCGTGACAACCTTCACAAGAATTTTCACTCGCTGAAATGTTGGATTCAGGCTAAGGCTTTCATTATTCGCCAACTGTTACTCAATTGAAGTGTTTATGTCAATGAAACCTCTTCGCCTTTTTGAAACATAAACCAAGCTTGCTTTTCAACAGTATCCCGTAAATGGTGTTTTCCCAGGATAGACGAGGTTAGCGCAACTGAAAGTTGAACTAGTTGTCGGAATTAGTCGTAAAAAGATCGGACGCGCAGGCACGAACAAAAGGATATTACGCACAATAACGAGAACGCGTTAGGTGCAGGAATATCTAGCATAATAGCGTGGTTTCACTTTTTTTTTAAAATGCGAAGCATTTCTTAGCGAACTTCGGCGACTTTGAGCGTATCTATCTAGCTGCCTACGACATTGTGCTCTCCTGGCCGTATCGTTAATGGGATTTATACCAAATTTGGTATGGCATAACGTGACTGTATGACAAACATAAATGACTGGTCACATCATGAAAATCTTGAATAAGTTGTCATGAAAAGTATGATTTACATGTCACGCTCATGGCGCGCTCGCGGCCGTTTCGTTAGCTTGGTATACACCAAATTTAGGATTGAGTGACGTGACTGTATGACGAACATAAGTAACAGGTGGTAATATGCAAATAATGACGTGCATGTCATGAACAACATGATTTACATGTCACGCTCATGGCGCGCTCGCGGCCGTTTCGTTAGCTTGATATACACCAAACTTGTTATTGAGTGACGTGCCGGCATGACTAACATAAATGACAAGTGGTATTATGGAAATCATGACATGTCATGAGCGACATGACTTGCATTCCACGCTCACGGTGCACTTGCGTCGAGTTCGCTAGCTAGATATACACCAAAATTGGTATTGTGTGACGTGACTGTATGACGAACATAAATTACAGGTGCTAACATGTAAAACATGACATGCAAATTATGTAAAACATGATTTACTCCTTCCTGGCTGCTTCGCATTAAATCGATTCCCACAGTGCGTAGGATCTGCCGGCTTTTTTTCAACGCGATGTGCCTCTCGCCAATGTTTTTGTCAAAATATTACATTGCGGCTCAGGCTAATCTTACTGACACTGCATCTTTTGAGGGCAGTTTTAATGCTGTTTGTTTATTACAGCTCAAATTCTCAAACGCGCATGTGTAGTGAGAAAGACAACGGGCAGCACTGTATGTACGCAAGTACTGTGCTTGGGTCCCCCCAGCCTAAATATCGTTGTCTGACGCGTCGTTCCGCGTATTATAAATGATATTCTGAACGAGCGAAGAGACAAAGTTGCTCAATTTCAGCAGGGGAATTTTATTAAGCAGATGGCTAATACTGTTTTTTGTGTGTATTGTTCAACTCTGTGACTGGCAGTGCCCCTTGTTTATATGTATCCTGCTACATTCACGACTGCCAATGAACAATGTAAGCTGACTTGCTTGGCTTGTTTTTTTTGCCAGTTGAGGCCTTGCGGTCACCTGGCGACTTAGCGGAAATATTCGTAGTAACATTAGGCTGCCGTGCGCGCGAATACTACCCCGCGACAAGGGTGAATAAACGCCCGCAACCTGCGGGCGCGTACCGCGACCACCCGCACCCGCCAGCAATGCAGCAGCCATTATGCCCCAGCGTAATGATGATGATAGTTTTAGCAGCGCCATCTCTAGGTCGGATACTTTATTTCACAATGCCCCCCGCTACCCTTATTTGTGTTGCACTGTCAAAGGTACAGTTTCCCTTCTCTACATAATAGTATAGGTGTTCTGTGGGCGTACTCTCTTAGCTACGGGACAGCGAAGGCACTCTCCCAAAGTGAAGAACTTCATTCTAAACACTAATTGTTCATCCTAAAGTTTGAAAGCCAGCTCCAGAGTTGTCAGATGCTCCCGTGCTAAAAAGCAACTTATCATCTCAAAGTGGAAATATAATCAATTTTTTCATTCTTAAAATATTTTTAATTGTAATAAAAAAGACACATAAATACAAAGCGGAGTCCGAAAAAACCCTTAAGTTATTTTTTACAGCAAGAGTATGTACAACTATGTATAAAAGCACATATTTACTTCTTAACATCGTCTCCAAGGTAGTCTCCGTTCGAATGCACGTCTGCAAGTGCATGATTTACGTTACTCGATGACTCCCCCCCCAACGAATGATCGATTTCAACACTCAAGTACTAAATGTCATCGACAAACCCGCTCTTATGGAAAGAGAAACGCGCCACTGATGAACGTTATGATTACTAAAATAACTACATTTGCTGGAAAAATGCAAATAAGCCCCAAAAAACGCGAGAAGCGACTGGGCAATTCTTCAAGCGGCTCGGCGACAAAAGAAGCCCAAATCAAATTATGATGAGCGTAACTGGCAACTCTGTCCAGCTCAGTTTCCCATCTCCGCGCGCGCGCCGGCAAAAGCTGCTGAAGCAAGGTCTATCCAAATAAGTCGCGAAGCTTCGCGCTTAAAGCGGTCCAGAACCTATTGCCAGGGCATCAGCGTGGGGAGTTATGGGTGCTGCTATTGAAGCTGGACTATGTTTGCAGGGAACAAACACTAATCGTGAAAAAGCAATCTTTGTTCACAGGAGCAAGAACCGTCTTTTTTAACGAATGGCATTTATTTCCCCCAAAATATTATGTAGGTGCCATGAGCAATGAATCAATGACAGGGTTTTATTATTCAGAAAAACCTTTTCTTAGCGCCCTCTGCGCAGGCCATTATTACTCAGTGCAGCCTTTGCGGTGCATGGAAAGGCGCGCTCGTAAAATTCGTCTGCGACGACACACCCCCCTCGCGTGTTCTGCACTCGTATGCGTTCTCTGCGTTGTCTAAACTATTGTGGTGAAAATTTATTTTTGCTGTGCGCGAAGTTGTGAGGTGCCTTTCATCGTTGGAGAACGTCTTGATTAGAGTGTCCAACGGGCAACGGGACGATGCGGATAACATTTAACGCCCAGCGGTTGCCTCGGTGCCTGCGGAAACGACGAGCTGTGCAAGGATGGGATAGTAACACACCTAGGCCTGGCGACCTGTGTCTTCTAGATAAGAAACCAGGGCGATGGTTTCGGAGTACTGTGCTTGCTGGGCTGTCATCTCTAGTGAAAAAATCCGTATGTACGGAATATACGGATCCCTACATACGGAATTATGGTATTACGGACCCGCATGGTACAGATCCGCATAATCCATATATATGGAATATACGGATTCGTATCCTCCGTATATACGGCTTCCATTTATACGGAAATATGGTATTATGGATGCCATATTACCATAGCGAGTCGATACAATGCAGACAAGGTCTTCCATTAAGTCAGAACTTGTTGGAGGACAGCTTAATCGAGAGATCAAAGTAAACTGAAAAAAATATTTATTCTGCACATGTACGCGCAGAACAAGCCTAAACAATGTGCACTGTCAGATGACAACATCCTCGCATGCACCACGCAGAATAACCACAAACAATGCGCACTGTCAGCAGTGTCGAGAATGTAGAAACAGTGGCAGTTCTCACACGCAGAGTAAGCATAAGCAATGCGCACTGTCAGGCGACACGACACCCGGACACACACCAATCAGAATAAGCATAAACAATGCACACTGTCAGATGACACGACACCCTGGCACACGCCACAACCCATGCACTTGTTCACACCTGCCGCCATTGACCATGCCAGATATGACGAGAATGTAGAAACGGCAGCAGATCTCACGCGGCACTGGAAACGGAATGGCAATAAAACTGAACTTTTATTCTGCACGCGTACCTACGTATACAGAATAAGTACAAACAATGTGCACTGTATGCAAGACGACACGACACCACTGTACTGGCACGCACCACCACACACGCACTTCTTCGCGTCTGCCACCACTGACCATGCTGAATATTATGAGGCTGTAGAAACAGCAGACTCTCTCACACAGAGCAAACAAAAGCTTCATCGACGTACGATAGGCTATGGCCATGACCAAGCGTGGCTAGACGCAGCCGGGCAAGGCTGCTGCCAAGCGAGCTCGGCCTCTAGCGCCTGATCATCTCCCACACTTGTGCTTCAAACATGAAGCCACATCACGGGACAAGTTATCTCGACCCTTCAGTGGCAGTTGGTGTCTTGCTCAGGCCTGGTCTGGGCGAACACTGGTGACACCAACCACGGTTTCTGTGCTCACCTCCTTGCCATCACTCGGACCTGCGCGTGCCTATCCTACAAGTTTATGCGGATACCTGGAACGCCAGTCCTGAAGCGGCTGCCCTGCCCTTCGCAACCAGCTAGGCGTTGGATTTCCTGTGGTTGTGCGGCAGTGAATAGGCGCCCGTCGGCTAGCTGTTGCCTACATTGCAACCAAACGGTGACAGGTGTGTGTGTGTGTGTGTGTGTGTGTGTGTGTGTGTGTGTGTGTGTGTGTGTGTGTGTGTGTGCGTGTGTGTGTGTGTGCCTGCAGGAAAGGTTTATAATCTGCAGGGTCTCGTAACGCCTTGGGTGCATGTCCGATGTAACTGGCACAACGCTAGTTACATCGGAGAACCACCTATTTTTGTGTCACCATGGACTTTGCTTGCTCCACCACGTTTCCCGCTTGCTTGGCATTACAGCTTCGAAGGTTTACCCGCCAGTGAGAATGCCATGCCTTCATTGCAGTTAAGGATGGCGGGTCAATGCGCTTAACTCGCAACTGCAGGACACCAACTGAGCAAGACACCAACTGCCACTGAAGGGTCGAGATAACTTGTCCCGTGATGTGGCTTCATGTTTGGAGCACAAGTGTGGGAGATGATCAGGCGCTAGAGGCCGAGCTCGCTTGGCAGCAGCCTTGCCCGGCTGCGTCTAGCCACGCTTGGTCATGGCCATAGCCTGTCGTACGTCGATGAAGCTTTTGTTTGCTCTGTGCGATGGCTACAAACGCTTACGGGTATATCAGTAAAGAATCGCAGCAGCAAGGAAACGTCGCAAGCGCAATGCTTAGACACGGCAGCGTCCGATACACTGGCAGGAGCGCCTCAAGCCACGAAAGACAAGCCCAACGTAGGTGGCGGCGCGCTGCGGTGGAACGTAGCGTAATACCATGGTGGGTGAGAGGGAAAGACGACGGTCGCCGAGGGAGCGTTTGACGGGCACAGAAAGTATAGTGGAGGCTATGAGGGAGGGAGGCCCCTCCCTCTCAGGTGACAAGAAGGAAAAGGGGCGCCCCCCGTGCACTCGCCTATGGTCATGGTTTCAGGTAGAACACCATGCTTTCCGTATACTACTTATTGCCACGTGGATCTTCCCGCATAGCACATACGTATTCCGTTTGTTCTTTCCGTATCCCACGCGGTTTCCGTATGTTCCGCATCATACTTTTTGTATATTCCGTATCGCCGTATGAGTCTATCCGTATAACAGATACGGCATCCGCATGTTCCTTAAGGCTACATCCGTACACCCATACGGAATTCCTTATGTACCATATGATACTTCCGTATGCTCCTTACAATTTCCGTAAGCATCCGTGTACGTCCGTACAAAATCCATATATTTTATGCGGAAAATATGCGGAATCCGTGTGTCGTATGACGGCATGCTGATTTTTTTCAGTAGGGATGCATCAGTATTCTTGCGGCCCGGTTTCCTTCTTGAACATGCAGCGCCTATTATACGTGTTATCCGTGAGCATATCGCTAAGTTATCTGTCGCGGTACAATTAGCATGTCTGCATGCTTTACGCGTAACGGTAATGTATCGAAGCATGAGGCAAAACTTAGGGCATGTAGTGTCCGCACCCTTTTTGTGATTATTACCACACCTGGCGCTCATTACGTGCAGTGTAAAGAAATTGAGTTATTGATACCATTGAATAAAACTGGCATGCCATAATTTTGGCGTGACTAGGCGTCATTCCTCCTCGTTAGAACTGAAGAACACAAGCAATGTCACCGTTAAAGAATCTGCGTATGTGCGAAGAAAATAAGCAACGCTGCAAATATGACAGGTACGCTGCTCCTTGACGTAATACGGCTGCGGAAGTTGCCACGAATGCCGAATAAAAGTTCCAAGAATAAGTTTTCTGGTGAAGCCGAGACGAATCGAACTACAGTACACTTGAACATCACTATCTAGTCATGCGTCAATGTTAGTTTAGCTGGCGTTGACTTGAAGCACACTCGTGGATCAAGAGCCTATACGAAAACTCATTTGAGATCTAATTTCGCGGCAGTGCCAACAAAATGACGTTACTTAATTACCAAGTATTCCGTCACACCCACTTTATTTCTTGTTCCGCCGGAAGTGTTCCCTCCTCACGCAGGTGGCGCTAAGCCCCATGAGCAGCTAATGAGCCGCCATTTTTTGAACGTATGCACTTCTATGGAAGCTTCGTTGCCAGTTACACTTACCTTGCAGTGAGCTTTGCCACATGAACCATTCTGTGCTTAAGGGTAAATCATTGCCGCCCTTCCAATGTCACGGACTGGCGGCACAACTTTGTTTGTCTTGCACAATAAAGATACCGTCTTTCCCCCCTCCCCCCACCTTAGAAACATGCCTCAGATCATTTCCGACGAAAAGAAACAGTAACAAATAACTTGTGTGCTACAAAGTATCGCGATACAATCGATACATCGTAATAATATTTCACTACTGAGATACAAATACATTTTTTAAAATACAGAAATACGGATACTCAAAAGTATCTCTGAAATACTATCGCGATACTCTTGTATCGCGATACTGCCTAACCTTGCCTGATATAACAAATAGAGCCCCGGCTTGTAGCCGTAAGCATTAACCCATTAGGGACCGGTTTCTTTTTTTATGAGTCTTGTCAATGCAGATATGGTTTTTTTATCCTATCTAAAACTTTATTGATCACACTGAAAATTTCATCGTGAACGAGCTCTTAGTTTACCAGATATGGCCCGTGACCATATGATGACGCTAGGGCCTTCGGCTACAGCAAAAATCACAAAGTGACGAATTTTGTTTCAGGCCTTGACAGATCGTGAAAAAAAAGTTAGGGATTTGTTGGGCACTTATTGTAAAATGACGTGAAGCACGCAATGCACATGCCGACGTCTCATTTATTTCTTTGCGTGGTCACCGTGCTGTTGCAGTTGTCTCTAGCGCACCTGCGCCTTTTGCCGTTAGGCAGAGGTTCAACGAAGTGGACTGTTTGGTCATTCAAAATGTCGACCACAAGCCGCACTGTTAGCAAGCACCGACGTTCTTCGACGGCCAGTTCCTTTCGGCTTCTTATTCCATCTTGTCATGTAGCTTTGAGGGATTCGCGTCCGGAATTCAAGTTGAGTGACGTTAGATCATGTTCTGCGCGTAAGGACCGCACGTTGCTTATGGCTACGTCGCAAAGTGAATATCGCTCACCACCATTTCCTGCGACGAATTGAAATCCGGTAGGCATCTACATTCGCATTCATCTGTTCAGTGCCTCCCCTGAGGCAGTTATATTGGGTAACGGCATTAGGGCGAGGCATTTGGATCTTCTGTGCACTTGAAGATAACTCCGCGTAAGGGTTTTTATCTCCTACAACTAAGCAGATATATTAATGACCCATCGCCTTGTTCTTCATAGTCTGCTTCATCTTCATCACTGTCGCATGCACCGGCCGTCAGCAAGCACCGTTTTAGCACCTGCTCTAAGCTACGTACTCTAAGCTGCCTACTGCTCTAAACTGCCGACTGCAATGGGTATTCCGCGGTGGTGTTGGATGGCAACGATACATTTCTGACGGCCGCCTCTTTGCGGAGTTCTACGCATGCAGATGGTGAAGTCCTTGGTGTCGCGCTGGCTGTGTGGCACGCTCTTAACACTCCTGGAGAGGTGCATATATTAACCGACTCACAGCAAGCATGCCGAGCATTTTTAATAGGAGGCGGCATCTGCAAGGCGGCTCACCACATCCTACACAAGACGCCGAACATAGACACATCCAGCCCACAACGTATCCATTTGCTCTGGCCTCCTGGTCACGCCTCCCTGGCGAGTAAGGATCGCGCTCACGCGGTCGCTCGAGAACTGACCCACCGAGCTGCCCTGCATGGCGAGGCCGACAGTCCAGATCAAGTGGGCCCTCCACTCACATGCCGATACATATTAACCCTTAAACGCCCATAAGATATCTATTGCAAATACAGATGCGGGATCGTTTGAAAAACGCCATTTATTATCCAAAGAACACAATGCAGCGTCAAAAGTTTCCTTACACAACGCTAAATTAAAATTATTAGGGTGGAAATATAGTTCCCTATGGGCCTTTGGCCCATAGGGAAGTATAAGTGTACCATTAGTAAAGGACATACAAACCCCCCTTTTTTTTACCAAACTACGATCCATTACACTATGCTTAATTTTAACACGAGAGCGTTAAAGAACTCGATTTGCAGAAATTCTGGTGTCGGTGTCGGCGTCATTGGTTCTGAGCAAAAAATATGATCTTGCTTGTAGCCGAAAAATCAAGAAAGACGCAAAAAAAAAAAAACAAATATTGGGTCGCCTTGAATTCGCAAAGTAGTGACGGACGACATGGTTGGAATAAGTTCGCCGGCAACCGGACTAAATAGGCTGGCGTTTGGATTAATTTGTGTGGTACTTGAATTAATTTGGTTGATTAGATTAAGTGGGAAAACTTATAGTTTCTCATATTCGAGTATGTCAAACCACGTAAATAAAAAAAATTGATAGCTGCAGTCGATCTCCTGGACATTGCACACACACTCATTCCACATATATATATATATATACATATATATATATATATATATATATATATATATATATATATATATATATATATATATATATATATATATATACACATATATATATATATATATATATATATATATATATATATACAGGGTGTCGCAGCTATCTTTAGCCAAGGGTTAAAAAATAGAATTATTTGAGGCAGGCGAGGAAGTCAGTTGAATATTGCTTACAGCCATCTTGCGCACTACAGGCAATTTTTTTGTTTCATTATTAACTAATTTGTTAATTATGATTAATTTACTAACTTGATAAATACTGACTTTACGCAAGAAATGAGAGTTGCAAAGTACGAGAGCGTCTTCAGAAATCCCCATTGCATTTTTTTGCGATAAAGTCTTACGCGTACCATTTTTTTCCGTGCTGCAAAGAAAGCCCGCGAAATACAAAAAATACCACGTGACTAGCGCATTCGCGCGCCGCGACCGTGCTGCTCTCAGCCGTAGTTTGAGCGAACAAAATCAGCTGCGATCACGACCCGCCGGCTGCGTTGCAGCGGTAGGCCGATAAGTTGGCGTTGGTTTGTTGGCCCGTTGCCAGCCAGTTGGCGCGCGTGACTGTGCAAGTTGTAGAGAGCGCGGGCGAAGAAACCACCGCCAACTTATCGGCCTACCGCTGCAACGCAGCCGGCGGGTCGTGATCGCAGCTGATTTTGTTCGCTCAAACTATGGCTGAGAGCAGCACGGTCGCGGCGCGCGAATGCGCTAGTCACGTGGTATTTTTTGTATTTCGCGGGCTTTCTTTGCAGCACGGAAAAAATGGTACGCGTAAGACTTTCTTTATCGCAAATAATGCAATGGGGATTTCTGAAGACGCTCTCGTACTTTTCAACTCTCATTTCTTGCGTAAAGTCAATAGTTATCAAGTTAGTAAATTAATCATAATTAACAAATTAGTTAATTACGAAACGAAAATTGCCTGTAGAGCGCAAGATGGCTGTAAGCAATATTCAACTGACTTCACTCGCCTGCCTCAAATAATTCTATTTTTTAACCCTTGGCTAAAGATAGCTGGGACACCCGGTATATATATATATATATATATATATATATATATATTCAGTAGGAAAGTTCAGTGGGTTCGGTATGTATAAGAAAAAAACGATTAAACGTACGAGAGAGCAATACTTTCATGCCTTACGTTTCGGCCGTGGCACGTAAGGCATAAAAGTATAACTCTCGTACGTGTGCCCGTTTTTTTCTGTATATATATATATATATATATATATATATATATATATATATATATATATATATATATATATATATATATATATTGTTACGTAAAATAACACGAGAAGTGACTGGTTATGGGTGTATTTACACTGCTGTGCAGAGCATCGACAAGATGGAGAACAGCACGCACACCGGACAGGCCAGTCCTCTTTGTCGTCTTCTGTAGGCAGAATATCTGATCCTTGATATGCTTGCTACGTAGGATTACCCCCCGTGGTAAAAGCGCCGTCTCGGTGCCCTTTAAACGTGATCTTCAGAGGGAGCGTGGTGCGGTTTTAGTCGACTGACGTGCACATCTCTGGATGTGATTGCCGGTGGGGTGGTCTCAGAGACGGGAACGATTTCGTAGGTTACGTCCGTTACCTGGTGGACGACACGGTAGAGACCATGTATCGAGACAACAACTTCTCTGACAAGCCAACACGACGAACTGGGCACCACAGGAGAACTAGTGAACCAGGTGAGAAATGAACGTCGACATGCCGGCTGTCGTAGAGGGTCTTCTGGGTTGCTTGTGAAGCCGGCAGCCTATAACGGGCGATCTGGCGCGCGTGGTCGGCACTAGCGACGGCATCGCGTGCGTATTCGCTTGGCGGAGGTGTAGTAGCCGGAAGTAGGGTGTCCAGTGGTAACGTCGGATCACGGCCATCTAGCATGTAGAAAGGTGAATATCCAGCGGTGTCATGGCGCGAGGAATTGTAAGCGAAGGTCACGTGAGGTAGTCCCAGTCACGGTGGTCAGATGAAACGTACATTGAGAGCATGTCCGTGAGGTTGCGATTCAGGCGCTCGGTGAGACAATTCGTTTGGGGATGGTAGGAAGTGGTCAACTTGTGCTGCGTTAACGAAGAGCGCAAAAGATCATCGATTACTCGGGACAAAAATGCACGACCACGATCTGTAGCAATATATATATATATATATATATATGGAACTGAAGCATGTATTGGGTGTCTATTTAGGCATTTCATTCACACAGCCGTGACCTTTAAGTTAAGCTTATAAACCATAGTAACATAACAGGTAGTTTATGGAAGACAAATACAGTTGAAAAAAACGATTTAACGGAGGCTGACTGCGATAGATTCTTTTCGTGATATCAAAAAGTTCGCAAAGGCTCTTGTAATTGTCGGCGACTTAAACGCACCACACGCTGCTTGGGGATACACTGCGGAGAATATTAAAGGTCGCAACTTATGGACTGACGCTCAAGACGAGGGCCTTACGCTGATAACGAAGCCTGAGGCACCCACTAGAATTGGAAACAGCGTAAGTAACGAAGCGACACCGGACTTGACATTTACGAAGAACGTACCCGATTCGCGACGGGTAAACAGGCAGCAGAATTTTGGCAGCGATCATTACGTCATAGTTCCAACGGTGCAGGCAGGTCCTCAGGAGAAAGAAAGGCAGAAAAATGGCGTTCGTAGAATGGGACACTTTCTGCAAGATCAGGGGAGCAGGATGCGGAGGAGGTCATACTGGATATAGAGGAATGGGTTGAGAAACTCCAACAGAGTGTAAAGAAAGCCACCGAAATCGTTCCTGAGGAGGCGGGGATGGCGGAGATGGACAGCAAACTATTGCACATGTGGAAGGCAAAGAATAGTATCCAAAAGCGATGGAAGGGTCAAAAGCACAATCGTAATTTAAGAAAGAGAGTAGCTGCATTAGACAAGGAGATAGAAGTTCATGCTAATCGGCTGACGCAACAACACTGGGAAGACACGTGTAACTGGATGGAAAAGGAAATGAGGCTGTCGAAGACTTTGAACATTCTCCGAAGTCTCCTAGACCCGCAAAGGACAAGGACTGCGCAGAGGCATAATCTGCAACAAGTAGTTCATAATTATGAATGAACAGAGGAAGAGCTCTTCCACGAACTACAGCAAAAGTACTTTGCAGATCCAACCAAAGAACCACTTCCCGAGTACAAGGGGCCGGAAAACGTTAAACTCGATGCCACTATAACGGAGGCAAGTAGAGGTTAGATTCGAGCTCGCTCGACTAAACGCAAGGTCTGCGCCGGGGCCCGATAGAATAACTAACAAGACACTCAGAAACTTGGACGACGAGTCCATTAAGGCCCTGAGTACATGAATAGGTGTGGGGAGAGTGGAACCATTCCAAGTCAATGGAACACTACGCAGGTCATTATGATTCCGAAGGCGGGAAAGAAATCATACTTGGATAACCTGAGAGCGATTTCACTTACGTCATGCATAGGCAAACTCCTGGAGCACGTCATCCTTACGCGCCTCACTCACCACATGGAGGATAACGGACTTTTCCCACACACCATGATCTGCTTCAGACTGAAATTATCAACGCAGGACATAATGTTACAGCTTAAGCATCAGATACTTGACGAGCGGACCCGATCTCTAGACTCTAAGGTTATCCTTGGCCTCGATCTCACCTAAGGCCTTCGATACCATCACACATAAAGCCATACACGAGAATCTACCGACGTTGGGGATAGGACAGCGCACCTACGCGTACGTGTGAGATCTATCCATCCGCGCTGCAAGAATTGCAATCGGAGAGGCAAGGTCCGAAGAGATAGAATTCGGCTGTAGGGGCACGCCACAGGGTTCGGTGCTGTCTCCCTTTTTATTTAATGTGGCGATGATCGGCCTACCTGCAGACCTCGACAAGATAGAAGGCCTCAGGCATAGTGTGTACGCAGATGACATTACCCTCTGGGTAACAGGTGGGAGCGATGGCAAAACTGAAGAGATATTACAGGAGGTCGTTAACACGGTAGAGAGATATGTTGAAAGTAAGGGGCTGAAATGCTCTCCTCAAAAGTCAGAATTACTCATTTATAGACCCACAAGTAGGGGACGAAATAGCCTGCAGGAGAGGCCAGACATTGCGATATTCTCTGGGGGAAATAAAATACCCACTGGTAGCGAACCTACGAGAGTTCTAGGCCTTCGTATATTTGAGAACGGCCACAATGGAGGAACTATAAGGATATTAGAGAACAGCGTTTACCAAACAATCAGGCTCATAAAAAGAATACCTAACAAAACTATGGCATGAAGGAGCACAATTTAGTTCGTATAATCCGAGCCTTTGTCGTCAGTCGCATCGTGTATGTTGCCCCATATCTTAAACTACACGCAGCTGAACAGAGCAAGATAGAGTGTATCATTAGGAAAGCGTATAAACAAGCATTAGGTCTACCGATAAATACGTAGAACGACAAGTTCTCCGCGCTGGGACTACATAACACACTTGCAGAGCTTATAGAGGTCCACGTGGTGGCACAGTATGAGCGGTTAACACAGAGCCCCAAGGGCAGACATATAATGGACACAATTGGGGGTAAGGTACGAAGTCCAACATGGGGTCAAAAACGACATTCCGCGGGAACTTAGGGGACATATAATAGTACCTTCATTACCTAGAAATATGCATCCTGAGCATCACCAAGATAGAAGGATGGAAAGGGGCGAAGACGCTACATAAGACATTTAGCAACGCTAGGGACGTGGTCTATGTAGGTGCAGCGGAATAGGAGAATGGCCAAAAATGGCAATAGTAGCAACGAATATTCAAAGAGACTCAAGTTCAGTGGTACTGTACGTACAGGAAAGGCAGAAGTGGTGCAGGAGGTGGCTATAGCACTAGCGCTAGCCCCCACAAAAGCCGAAATCATAATCAGCGACTCTAAAACCGCTATTAAAAATTATTCTAAGGGGAGAATCTCACCAGAAGCGCTAAGGATTCCAGCTAACTTTCGCGACGAGCGGGTTGTTCATATTATATGGGCGCCTGCTCACTCCACCCTCCTCGGGAACGAAATCGGGCACGACCTGGCTCGAGAAATCGCCGTCCGAATAGGTGCTGCGCGAAGCCTGGGGATGGGCAGAGCGCGCATAGTTACGAAGAAATTACAAAACACTACAGACTAGGAAGGGCCCCGCTTTCCCCCGGCACACACCTCGCTAAGCAAGCAGCAGGCGACGGCATGGCGCCTCTTGCAGACGAACAGTTTCCCGAATCCGGTGGCTTACCACTACTACTACTCGGAGCTATATTCAGATCGGGGGTAGGTTTTGTCAGCAAAGGGTGGACCCAGATCATATACTGTGGGCTTGCGACAGATCGAAAGCGCAAAATAGAAAATACAGTAATGGAGAACAGTGCGAGACCGCAGTGCTAAGCCCCGGACCCTGAAGTGCAACTCCCAAGTCCTTCGGCAAGTCGAGGATGCCGCCAGAGCACAAGGACTCATGGCTGCCACCTCGGGAAGGGAACCCATTCTTCCCAATCTAGCCGTTTTTAATAAAAGTTATTTCCTCCTTCTACTATACCCGAAATATACCACGGTAATATCTTTTTCCTCCAACCCACTTCTGCGCGTGTGAAAAGTTTGCGTGGACGGCCGGAGAGAGGCCCCAATATGGAGCGTCAAATGTACACCGGATACAGGGGCACTATGTCCGGGTGATGCAGGCGACGTAGAGTGTCTCGCGAAACTAGGACGGACTACTGATTGCGAGGAACCGCACGAAGAATGCAGTGATTGTGCGAGCAGGCCGAGCGAGAAAGTTCCATGGAGGAGCTCTCTGCTATATGCCGCATAACCATGAAATAGAAAAAGAGCAACCACAACTGCCTCTAGCACCATCTGGTACGTAATATAGCTGACGATTGCCAAGTCCGTTGTAGCGAGCTGTGGTGCGGAGCGCACATTTTCCTAAATGAAGCAATGGCCATGTCAACGCTACCGTGTCACCTTTTCATCGAGAGAGCGTTAGCAGAGAGGCTTGCAAGAAAAAAAACACCTATGTCAAAATTGGAAGCAAGATAACTGCTTCTTCACTGAACTTTTCAAAAAGAAAAAAAAAACTCGATTGAGTTATGTAGCCATATTAGTTCGTCAATTCCATTTGATTGCAACACTGAAACCTATGTGTGTTTTCCGCGAACAGAAGATTCTGCTTTATATGGGGAACTTTGCGAAATCGGTTTTGTTAGATGGAGTGTTAACTGAATACAGGAAAACACCGAAGCCACAGATTTGGTTGCCTTAAAACACGTCGTAATTAAGAGACTGCAATGATCAAGTAATTATGCGTTTACGCTGATGCGGGACGCTCTACATATTGCGCACTTTTCCAACTAGACACAGGAAGCTGAGCTTCACATAAGTGGCTTATGTATCGGGTAACGCAAAGCTTGTGCTCTTTTTCCCTATGGTAATAAATACACTGCACTCCGGAATTCTGCGAGCAGGAAAAAGGATATGACCTCAAGGCAGGACCACAAGCTCATAATGCAATCACTTTCTATTCTTTGGCACATTTCTCTTGTGCCTGCATTTACATGCCTATCCGCCTTGATGATGAATCATGGTGCATGATGCTGATTAATTAGGGAGGACTTGGATAATGTGGGGGAGTCAGAGCCCAGTATGTCAGTGAGATTAATGTACATGTCATGCCAGAATGAATCCATAGTTTAGGAAAAGCGTACGATATCACCATTTTTTTGAGATATTTTATTTCCAGGTCATGCATTATTACGTCTACCTTCCTCTGTGCAGTATTTCCAACACGTGCTTGCCGGGTGCGACTAGCAAGGCCCAGCTTGCAGATGAACGCCACGCAGCTAGATAAATGCGCACATCCCAACCTGACGATGCTGCTGTAATATAATAATACATCTCTCTTTTATTCTGCAGTATTTCCGGCGCCGGCTTGCCGGGGGGCATTTATGAATGTCTATTTTGCCGGTGTTCATGAGACCTAACAAATAATAAAGCGAAGGAAAGTGTACGTGATGTTGGTTGTAGTAACTTTAATATAAATGCGAAGAAATTAAAGGGGACAAAAAGACAACTTGCCGTTGGCAGGGACGGAACTTATAACTAAAGGCCGGATTTTTAGGCACTAAAGAACCGCGTTTTGGGCGCCAAAAATAGGCAGGTAAAACACTGTTTGAGGCCTCCAAAATCACAAATATAGGCACAATAAATTTTCACATAAATTCAAATAATTTCAAGACAGAGACGTACACTGCCTGTATCTACGACAGGAAGCAAGAAAATGTTATTGTTTATGACAGCAGAAAGGCGCCAACGGTTGAACACAGCCATGCATTTCCCGCAGAGTTCGCAGATACGGTCTTTCCTTTTTTTGTCTAGCATGGCAAGTCAAATGTCCACTTTCTTTTTGGGACGGCTGAGAAGGGCAGTGCAGGAAGAGATAGCCAGACCGCGGAGGGATGCCTCGCATTAGCTGGGTCTAATCGCGTTGGGTCATTTTCTCTCCTGTCGGTGAACAAAAGGGTCCCTTAAAGGGTCCCTCACCAGGTTTGAGCATTTCGAGCTGACAAGTGTAATTAATGCATGCACTGGGCGCTCACGATCACGTCTGCCAAGATTTGCAATGACACGCATCGCGGAAAGACGTGAAATTTCAAACTGAACGCCACTTGCCCTTCTCGCGGGCGCGCGCCCCAAGATGGAGGGGATGATGTGCAACAAGGAATGGTCCTGCTCTCACGCCGCTCTTTTACGTAGACATTGGCGCCCTGACGTCGCTCACCGTATATAACACGTGACATTGCCAAAATTATTCGAGGTGACGTGTAATTTGCGTAGTCTGTAGTTGAGCAGATGAATGAAAGCGGAAAGAAATAATAGAACACAAAGAGAATGTTAGCGCGTTTTTATTTTTTCTTTTTTATTTCGAATCACAGCGACATGCTATACACTAATCAGCCTCCGTTTTACATGCGTTCGTCTTCTCGCCGTTCTCGCGTCGTGCCGGCGCCAGCCCTGACAACTCTTGGCGTGTTTTTTGGTGCATCGTCTCTGACAGCAGTTGCAGCGGTGCGACGCGGTGTATAGCGGTAAGGATACATGATCCGTGCCAGCCTCTCCAAACATATGCGCTCTGAGGAATCCATCCCACAAGAACAGGCAATACACAACCGAGAATCCCGAAACGACACAACACTGATGGCATACTGCTCGGGCGCGTCATGCGCACGTCACCTTGCATGCACATGACGTGTTGATGCGGATGCGTCATGCGATCTTCCGGCTCCGATACCGAAGAGGGCAGGAAAGGAATTAGGGCTTGCGATAGCTACACATGGCGATTGGCAAGGGTTTCAAGTTTGCCTCTTCGTATCATGGTCGTGGCTCGTAACCAACCAATTTGAAAAATTATCGTGGTACACTGCTCTTCATTGGGTACGCAACAGCTTCCAGTGTCTAAGTACAATTTGTTCTGTGACCTGGTGAGGGGCCCTTTAAGAAGAAAAAATTGCAAACAAAACAAAATCCGCGTGCACATCACATTTTTCTTTCTCTTGATCCACACTCTCCTTTACCCTGACGGCTCTCCACGGTTTTGCATTCATTCTGCACCTTTCCGCGGCTACACAGAGGGACCTCCTGTTCCCTTCCCCACCGACACAACCAGGCCTTGAGGGCAGTTCTTCAATTACCTCGGCACATCCTCGGCCATGGACGCCACTCTCCTCTCCTCCTATATTTATTTCGCACTCCTCATTCCCCCGAAGACGCTGAGACGTGCTCCCATTTAGGGCTGCAGACATGGCGTCGTTTCCTCTCCTGCAACCGCTCGCACCATATCGGCGCTGTCGCGTGTGGTGGCCGCCACATCCCATTTCATTGCTGCTGTGAAGAAGAAGATGCGCCTTTATCCAGCAGCATCGCCAACGCTTGGCTCGCTCGGCCCGTGTTTCGGATCGCTGCTGTGCCTCTGGACGGTTCTTCACGCTGCCTCGACGCTAGCGACCGTAACGTCCTTGAACAATCAATAAACCTCTTCACACTGCTACCGGTTGTTTTTCGGAAGTTGGTTGAACTAGAGAACTTGGTTGAGCCTTGTAGAGTTCGGAAAGGTCAATCTTGCCCTGTGACATGAATAACGGTCACAAACCACACTCGAAAACGAAATTTGAGCTTAAATAGTGTTCATAT